>ML677404.1:585065-610212 GCA_007922305.1 Dermatemys mawii | reverse complement strand
GGGGAGTCCCTGCAGGGACAGGGGCCTAGCCAGGAGGCCCCACGCAGAGGCGCAGTTGGCACTAGCCGTCTCCCCCCGCCGCGCTGGCCCTTCGCTCCTGATGAGCCCAGACCCGCCGCTGCTGCACCTTTAGTGCTGAAAAATTCAACAGCCTGTTTAAATATTAAACCTCCCCCGTTCCTGTGACTGATCGACCGCGGAGCCGCCGGCACAGACGGGGAACGTGCCACAGGCACCCGCGTGTGCAGGGACAGGGAGGGATGGGGGCATGTGGGGGACCCCCACCCCTTCTCCACTGGGACTGTGGGGACAGCTGCTGTGTGAAACCCTAGCGAGCTCCTGGCTGCCAGGTAGCTGTTCTGGTAACAGCTTCGCAGCAAACCCCGTGACCCGTCTGGTCTGGACCTGGCTCAGCCGCGAAGCCAGGAGCCAAGGACACACCGGGGTCTTTCCGCAGGTGGCAGATCGCTCCTGGCTTGAGCAGCAGAGGGGGAGGGCAGCAGAAAGGCACGCTGGTCCCTTTGCTGGTCCCTTTACCGCTGGGCCCTTTACCGCTGGTCCATTTACCCGCTGGTGTACACGGTGCTGTCCTTCCCCGCAGCAGAGACCCTCTGACCCCATTAGCACCGGCTCCCACCATAACACCTCTCAGGCTGCTGGGTCCGGAGGCCTAATGAATATTTATGGACTGTTCAGCTGCATCTTTGCATGTTAAGTGGAAGCTCATGAATAATCTGCTTGCAGATGAGCAGAGAAGCGGGACCTGACAGAGTTAAGGAGACGGAGCATTGTCCTCCCCGCGGTGTCTTTCCAAGGAGTGACACTGATGTGTATTCATGAGGGCAGGGCCCCGCGGCTGCATTATTCATGGGGCCACGAAAAGCTGGGCCCTGCCGCCAGACGCACGCAGCTGGGGAACTAGACGGCACCCGTTGGTGCCAGCTGGGGTTGGCCATTTTATTTCTGGCTGCACGAGAGAGTCAATGACACCCCATTGCAAGGGCTTGGGGGAGGTCTGGCCGCCGTGGCAGGAGCTCTGAAGCCACAAAACACAGGCTGGAAGCTTTGGGCGCCCTGGAGACAAGAGCTGCTGAGATACAAACCCAACAGAGACCTCAGAGTCCCTTGGGGCAAACAGGACCTTGGGTGAGGAAAGGGGCTGGGGAGGAACAAGGAACATCTTTCTCTGGGCACAAGAGCCCCCCACTCTGACCCCCCCAGCTGCAGAAAATGCCTGGGGCAGAGGCTAAGGTCCAGCAAGGGGTGTAGAGGGGCACGCTCAGCTGTGTTCCAGGGACAGGAATCCACGGTGACTTCACGGGGGACAGGGGTTTCCTCCTGCTTCCCACTGACTCATCACGCAGCCAAGCTGCAGCCTTGAAACTTGGGGGTCTGCTCCCCTGAGTGCCATGCAGGGAAGGGACCAGCTTCACTCTAGGATGGGCCAGGTTTCCCCTGGATCCAAACTGAATTCAGCTGCACAAGCCCTTGTACAGATGAAGAAACTGAGTCACAGAGCGGTGCCGGGACATACCCTCAGCGAGGACTGTGGCATTCAATATTTGCTAGGCAGGCCCCATGCACCAGAACACAGCCCAGGTCTGCCTGCGAGCCCAGAGCCCTGTTGGGGGTGGGGGGAGCACGCAAGCCCTGGACTGGTGGGGGCTGGGAGCTTTGCGTGTTGCCTCACATCCACGCTCCTTCCCTGCAGGAGGGGCCGGCGGCATGGCGGGGCGCACGGTGCGCGTGGGGGGGATCCCCACCGACATCCCGCCAGAGAGAGTCGCCGACAAGCTCACTATCCACTTCCTGCGCACCCGCAACGGCGGCGGGGAGATCGCAGACATCACGCTGGTCGCTGGTGCCCCCACCTGCGCCCTAGTCACCTTCGAGGAAGCGGGAGGTAACATATGGGGTGGGGCTGGGGAAAGTACCGCAGGGGGGGTGAGGCTCGGGGGGCTGGTGCCAGGCAGCACCCAGCAGGATAAGTCATGTCCCGGGGCCACAGGGGCAGCCCAAGAAACTGCACCCAGGGGCCCCAAAGCTGTTGGGTAACTGGGGGATTCCCAGCCTCCTGCCCTTCCCCAGCTCCCACAAGGGGATGCCCCAAGAATGCCGGGGAAGGGGTGGGGTGGAAAGGTGTAAGGATCCCGCTCGGGCCGTGCCTGGTTGCGGAGCCCAGCGGCGCAGCCCAGAGCAGCCAGCTGACCGGTGTCTATCGCTTTGCTCGGTTTAGTGGCCCGGAGGGTCCTGGAGGTGGAGAACCACCTTCTGGTGGTCGGTGGCAAGACGTACCCGCTGACTGTGACCGCACACGCGGCCGAGCTGAGCCCTGATGAGGTAACGGGGGGGAGCGGGCGGTCAGGGCTGCAGCAGCCCCCAGGGCTGTGTACACCCCACACCCAGCCCGGCCCAGGCTTTGCACCTGCCGTGGATCCGCAGGGAGGAGACTCCGCTAATCCTGGTCATCATAATCAGAGTTCAAGCAGACTCCTTTTATTTGTATTCAAATGAGGATTTAAACAGGTTTTTGCTGATAACACGCCTGAGGCAGGGCCCAATTTTACACTTGGTCAGTCTGCAGGTGTAGTCCAAGCGCATAGTGCTGGGGGGAGGCGAGGGGAGACTCATTGAGCCTGGCTCTCTGCTCCCCCATGGCCATGCAAGGGCTTCTGCTCATGTTTCTGCCATTTCTCTAGCCAGGCAAGCAGGCGATTTTCCCGGTGGGGGCACTCGGGGAAGGGCTGGTGTCAGACCTGGGGGGAATTCTGCCCTTCCCCGGATTTCATTATATGCTTGTGCAGTGGCCGGCTCTGGGCTCTGATGTCACAGAAGCTGAGCTTCTGTGACATCACACTCATCTCCATGGTAACGACGTGTGATGTCAGAGACAGGCAGCCTGACGCCTGCTAGGGCAGAGGGAGGGATCCTGGCTCCCTGCGAGCGATCGAGTCGGGCAGTGGGGAGCCCTGAGCCCGGGCCGGTTGCAGAGCTCTCTGTATTCAACTCACACACGGCTCCACGCTGCTCCCAGCGGGGAACACCCAGTGCACCAGGCCCTTTGTGCCAGGCGCGGAGGGGAGAGTCCTGCTCCCGGCTGCTGGCTCTGGCAGTCCTGGCTGCATGGCCCTCCCGCATTAACCACTGCCCAGCCCTGCAGCGAAGGCAGCCCTGGGCCTGTGTCCACGCCTGGGCACGCCCTCTCCGTCTCCACGGGCAGAGATTACAGCACAAAGCGACAGGAGCTTTGTTTGCCTGCCCTTGGGGAGAGCAAACACGGGGGGAAGGGAAGGTAGGGGCGCCTGGCACTTGGCCTTGAAGTGACCCTGGGAGCCGCAGTGCAGTTGCCGTTGGCCTGATGATGCTGGGGTGGTGGACTGGGGCCTGTCGGGGGGTCATCTCCCTCCTGCAGGGGGGCTGTTTGCCATCAGTCGCTGCCCTCTGACTCCTCTGGTCCTGTCCCTCCAGATCTTTGTGCGCGTTTGTATGATCATCGACTACGGGAGGCTCCCGGACGGTAAAACCCTCCTGAGAAGCCTGCGCAGATGTTACGGGGCCGTGCAGTTCAGCTTCGACCCTAAGGAGACGCTGTGCACGGTCAAGGGGCCGTTCACAGAGCTGCAGGCCTTCAGCAGGGAGCTGCTGAGCAGTCAGCGGGCTCGAGAGACCCCCCCGGAGGGAGTCAGCCACCCAGCCCCGGTCACAGGGATGTCCGCTTCCCAGCAGGGCCCCCACTCCCCCTTGCCAGAGCCCAGGGTGGAGAAGCAGCCAGGTCCGGGCCAGGTGCACCAGGAGGTGTCTGAGCCCCCGTTGCACAGGGACCCTGTGGACGGAGAAGCTGTAGAGCAGCTGGAGGACTTCTCCTTGGTGATGGACGCCGATATCTACCTGTACATGCAGAAGTTCTGCAGCGACAGGTACCAGCAGGTGCTGCACCAGCACCAGGTGGAGGTGGTGGACGTCAGCAGCGATGGCATCGCGATTCTCTACCTCCAGGCCTCCTCCAAGAACCCGGGGAACGTCAGCTCCGTGGTACAAGCCCGCCTGGCGCTGCTGGGGCTCTATCAGCAGCTGGAGGCCAGCCTGCGCAAGGAGAAGATCAGCAAGGGGGAGCTGAGCGGTGACAGGTCGCCGAGGGCCCTGCTGGGGGACCTGCAGAAGTTGTGCCCCCTGCTCCTTTGTCACGAAGACGAGCGGCATCTCTATCTCATCGGGAACCTGGTCGATGTCTCCCAGGCCAAACAATACATCCAAGATGGAAGCACCAGGGGAAGGGCCCCAGCCGGCCTCGGGCTGCCCGACGCCTCCCTGGCCACCTACACAGCCGCCCTTCGGGGAAGGGATGCCAGACTGGGCAGGTCTGACCCCACCCTGGAACCTTCACCCCCAACACTGAGCCCTGGCAAGTTTGAGTTTAAAGGTGAACCCAAGCTAGCTGCCAACTTCAGCTTCCTACAGCACGACGCGCCCGTGCCCAGTGCGTGGCCCTCGCTGGATCGCAGCTCCGTGGTCGCGGAGCAGGCCCAGCGGTCTGGCAGCTGGTTAAAGGAAGCTGGCGCCCTGGGCCAGAGCGATCCGGCACCACCGAGCAGTCAGCACCACCTGCCCGTCTCTGCGCCCGCGGGAGAGGGTCAGCCGAGGGAGCTGAGGGATTGGGATCCAAGGAAGGGGCCGCCCCTACTCTGGAGACCCAAGCCGCTGTCTCTGTTTGCTGGAGGCAAAGAAAGCAGCACTTTGCAGAGCCTCGGGGGCTGGAAAAGCCCCGGTCCCGTAAAGCCTCAGCCCATTAACAGCGTATCTAGTGCCTTCAAATCCCTGAGCCTTTTCGATACCACGGGGACCTGTTCAGCATTAGACTCCAAACTGCCCGAGCCGAGCGCCCCGCTGAGACGCTCCAACAGTTTCTCCGTTCCAAAGGCCCAGGCAGGTGACACACCCCGAGACCCCGGCAGGGCCGGCGGGCTCAGCGAGGAGATCAGCATGGATCCTGGGCATTGGGCGTATCTGAGAGACATTCATGGCTCTGCTGTCACCGGGCTGTGCAGGGAGGGGGGCGTCCTGCTCACGGAGCACAGCGGCAAAGGCCGCACCGTGCTGACGCTCACCGCTGAGGACAGGACCAAGCTCCTCCAAGCCCGGTGGAAGCTGGAGGCTCTGTACCAGGCCGTGTGTCCCACTCTCGTCTGCCAGAGCCTGAGCTACTCAGAACTCGACGTGGAGGGGCCCAGCGACGAGGCCTTGACGGAACTGTGCAGCCTCTTGAAAGGCTGCTCTGCCCAGGTCAGCCTCAGCAAAGACAGGTACAAACTGCATCTCTCGTGCCCCAAGGAAACCCTGCTGAGGGTCAATGAGGAGTTCCAGAGATTCTCCGCAAGGAGGCGCAGTGCCCTGGCGCTTTCGCCCCCGTCTCCGGGGCTGGAGGGGTCTCTGGGCGAGGAAGATCCAAGCCCCACGCAGCAGGTGAAAACCCGGAACCCAGCGCTGGCTGCAGAATATCGCCCTGGCCGGGAGGGACTGCAGCAGCGGGAGGTGAGCAGCCCGGCCGGCCTGGCTGACAGTCCGGAGCGCGCCCCCCAGCTGACTGGTCCCGGGTGGACCGCCCCGAAAACCAGCCGCTACCAGCAGGCGGATCTGAGTTACTCCAGCGACTCCCAGGATGTGCAGGGAGGCAGTGGCCTCCTGGACGCCGGCTTGGCAGGCAGGCAGAGCCTCAGCCCAAGGGACTCCCAGGAGCTGCGGGAGAGGGAGAGGCCAGCTGGAGAGGCCGAGGCGGCTAGGGTACAGCGGGTCCTGCCTGACAGATTCCAGCTCACAAGAGACAAGAGCCGAGGAGGCCCCAGCGAGGCAGCGGGGAGCCCGAGACCCCCTGCTCATGCAGCAGATGGTGCCCCACAGTCCTTGCCCATCTGGTTCTCTAGCTCTGGGACTGTACTGCCAGCCAGGGCAGCAGCAGAGCGTGCCCCCAGGCCAGGCCCAGAGGACCCTGTGAGCCAGGAAGGCCACGTGCTCCCAGCAGATGGGGACTCTCAGGAGACTGGGATTTCGGAGCTGGGCGGTACCAGCCCTGGGCAGGAAGCCCACGAACCTGGGCAGTGTGATGCGTGCCAGAGCTCACGCACAGCGACCTGCCGCGCCCAGTGTGGCCACTCCCTGTGCAGGACTTGCTTTGCGGCCGAAGACCCGCCCCCAGCCTGCTGCCGCTCCCCCAAGAACGCCAGGGCTATTCAAGGGACATTCAAGGTCGTGACCTTGTCCCACAGCCTGCCCGGCTACTTTCGGGACCCGACGCTCAAGATCGTCTATGACATCCCTGATGGCGTGCAGGAGGTAGGTAGCCAGGCCACACACACGGTCTGCCACCAGGGCCTTCCCAGCCCCTTAATTATGGGACTTGGGGTAATGCCTAGGCATCCTGGTCAGAGGCCAGAGCCCCATTGTATCGGGCACGGCCCACACAGAACAGAGTCCCTGCCCCAAAGAGCACACAAGAGACGAGGTGGGTGGATAACACAGGGGAGCTCGGATGCCAGCTGGGGATGAACAGCAGTCAAAGCACACCCATAAAGAACAGACTGAGGGGACAGATGAAAAGGGACATCACACCTCCTCAACCTATTGAATTCTAAGGGGAGGGGATCAACAAGCGTGTGGACCAGGGAGTCCAGGGGAGACCGTGTACATGGACTTTCAGGAAGCATTTCACGGGCCGCTCAGCGACGGTGGAAGTCTTGGGAGAAGAGGGACGGTCTCCCCTGGATCGGGAATTGGTTAAAAGACAGGAACAAAGGGTCAGTTTTCACAGTAGAAAATGGTAAATAGGGGGGTCCCCCAAGGACTCAGGCGCCAACTCTGCAAGTGCTCTGGCGCTAGAGAACCCTCAGGGGAAAATTGGGGGGGTGCTCTGCACTCACTGGCAGCTCACTTCTGCTCCTCCTCCTCCCCGGAGCGCGCCGGGGCCCCACTTCTCCCTTTAGCTTCCAGCGCTGTTTCACGGCAGCAAGCACTGGGAGGGAGCGGAGAAGAGGGGGAACACGGCGCGCTCCAGGAAGAGGTGGGGCTGGGGCGGGGATTTGGGGAAGGGGTTGGAATGGGGGCGGGGCAGGGGTGGAGTCAGGGCAGGGGCGAGCACCCACCAGTGCTGGGAAAAGTTGCACCTATGCCCAAGGATATGTACTGGGACCGGGGCTGTTCCCCATATTCCTAAATGAGCTGGAAAGGGGTAAACAGGAAGGTGCCGAAAGAACGATTCAAGCTAGTTAAGTTCAAAGCTGCCTGCCAAGAGTTACAAAGGGATCTCACTAAACCGGGTGACTGGGCAACGAAGGGGCAGACGAAGTGCAAAGTAACGCACACTGGAAAATGTAATCCCAGCTCTATGTACAGAATGACGGGATCTCAATTTGCTGTTCCCATTCAGAAAGATCTTAGAGATCATAGATAATACACCTCTGAGAACATCTGCTCAGGGACTACAGCGGCGAGTTGGGAACCATTAGGAAAGGGACAGACAATAAGACAGTAGATATCCTGTTGCCTTTATATAATCCACGGGGCTCCCACCTCTTGACTCCTGCATGCAGATCTGGTTGCCAAATCTCTAAACAGATACATTAGAATTGGAAAAGGCACAGAGAAGGGCAACAAAAATGAAGTCATCTGTGGAACAGCTTCCATAGGAGGCGAGATGAAAAAGACTAATACTGTTCACTTTGGAAAAGAGATGACTCAGGGGGATGCGATAGAGAGCTATAAAATCATGACCGGTGTGGAGGAAAAGTTATTTTCCCCTTCACCTAACACAAGAACCAGGGATCCCCCCAATAAACTCACTAGGCAATAGGTTTAAATTAGAAGTACCTTCTTTACACAACTGCACAACAGAGTCAACCTGTGGAACTCATTGCCAGGGGATGTCATGAAGGACAAGACTAGAAATGGATTCAGAAAAGAATGGAGAAGTTCACTGAGGACAGGTCCATCAAGAGCTCTTAGCCACGATGGGCAGAGACGCAGCCCCATACTCTGGGTGTCCCGAACCCTCTCACTGCCTGAAGCTGCGACAGGGGTCGTATTGCTCAGTGATTGCCCTGCTCTGGGCACGCGGAGACTGGGCTAGATGGACCATTGGTCTGACCCAGCCTGGCCGTTCAGAGGTTGTTGCAGGCACAGCAGCAGAAGGGGCTCTGGCTGCCTGCCGGTGCCCGGTCTGCAGCCTGCTCCCTGGCAGCGGCTTTGCCCCAGTCACTCACCTTTACTGCTTTGTTATTCCAGGCCCAGGCCAGCAGTAGGTGGAACAACCTTTTCCCACCTTCCCTGCCCGGAGCCGTCTCCGCCCCCCTTTCACCCAGGGCTGAGGCGCTGCAGAGAAGTGGCCAAGGGAGCCGCAGCGGAGTTGGGTTTTGTGTAGAAGTGCTGAGCGGGGGGTTGGGAGCACGACCCTGGGTAGGAAACGCCACAAGCGGCTCCCATGCAGCCTCCTCTCTTTGCCGTCCGGCTCAGTAGCCAGCGCTCCGGCTGCAGCAGCACTCCCGGCTTGATCCTTGGGCAGGGTCCCACAAACTGAGCCTGCCTTCGCGGCCAGGGGAGCCTTACTGGGGTAGGTGATGAAACCCGCCTCGCCTCTCACCGGGCAAGCCTGAGAATAGCCCTGTCCCAGCAGCACCAACTCCTGCGCGGGGCTAATTTTATGGACTTTCTTCCTTTTGCTCTCTCCCACCCTGCTATTTAAAGGCTGGAGACCCCCGACCCGGGAGACCCTACAGGGGTGGCCGCTTCCAGGCCTACCTGCCCGACAACAGGGAGGGGAAGAAGACATCTCAGCTGCTGCAGAGGGCGTTTGAGCAGGGCCTGACCTTCCAGATCCAGTCCTGTGACGGGGAGGAGAGAGTGACCTGGCACCGCATCCCCCACAAAACCTCTTTCGACAAGGGCAAGGCCAGGTACAGAGCCGGGGGTTTGGGGCCCAGGCTGCCTTTGGTCTGGTAGCTCTTGGCCTAGGAGGGAGGGGAACAGGGCCTGGCCCTAGCCAGGCGGGTGCCGGGTTGCATCCTCGCTTCGTGTGCAGGTACCCGCCAGAGGACGACAGCCCAATGCTGCAGCCAGCCTTGGAGCGAACCCACCGATGGGGCAACACAGCCCCACGCTCAGGAATTGTCCGAGCCCCCCAGCTGCTTCCGTGCCCTGGCTCAGGAGGGCAGAGCCCCTCCCTTACTTTGGCTGCAGCAGCCGCTTTGTCTGAGAGTGAGCGAGAGCAGCATCTGACCTCCATTTGAAATGTTTCCTGTTACTGCATTTTCCACCTCTGCAAGGCAGGACCCTGTGAGATACCCATGAAGAGCAATTCCTGAGCCAGCCCTAGGCCTCCTCCTACTCTGGGGCTGGGAGTGTGGGGTGGCCAAGCTCAGAGAGGTTCCCTCTGGGGCTGGGGCCACGGGCTCCATCCCGTCTGGGAAATGGGGCGGGGGAATAGGGAAAGATCCCCCCACTTCCTGCCGTCGCTGGGAGGGGCAGCGTTTGGAACATGCTCTGAATGTTAGCAGCAGGGCCACTGCCTCACACCTCTTCCCCTCCCCTGGCAGGAACGGCTACCCGGACTCCCAGTATCTCCACCAGGTCTGCGCTCTGCTGAGAAACTTGGGCATCGAGTGAAATTCCCAGGGCCGCTCCCCCTCTGCCGTGCTCCAGGCTCAGCGCAGCTGGCACAAGCCACGTCAGAACTGAGCGGCTCAGGACAGGGCAGGTTTTTCGCTTCCACCTGCGCCCTCTGCTAGCCGGAAATTCCTCTGCCAAGTGGAAAATGCGCCGAGAACTGAGTGTCCAGCGGCAGCGTCTCACCAGCGCCCGCGTTCGCTCCTGCTGAGTGGGAGTGAAACCTGCCGCCGGCTCCAGCTCCCATTTGGATTTAGCTTAACCAGCCGCAGCTCCTAGCACGGCTTGTTTCGGCATCGATGAGCGTTACAGGCTGAGCCATTCCCAGCTTCCAGACCGACGCTGATCTCCAGGGGAGGCAGGTGACTGGCTGCAGCTGGTCGTTGTAGCGGACGGTGCTTCTGGGTTGGCACTTGCCCCTTTGGCTAACAAAGCCAAAACATGGGGTCCCGCGGACGAGCACCCTGGGCAGTGCAGAACTCGAGTTGATCTCGGTCATTAACTTGGGCGTTTCAGTCCGGAGCTCCTGGCCTGTCCCCAGGCCCTGTTCCAGGGAGCTCTCTGGAGGAGCATCAATAACTTTTCTGCTTCTAGTGCACCTCCAGCCCTGGGGGCCGTGGCCCAGAGCCGCAGGGTTCGCGGGACCCTGGCACTGCACACGCGCTGTTACTTTGCATTCCATGTAGTTGGGGGGAGAATTTCAAATAAACGAGTCTCATTCCCTGCCTGGTTTGGTGCTTGGTCACGTCTCAGGCTCGAACCCTCAACATGCCCCGTTCTGGTCACAGGTGGGGGGAGCAGCAACTGGCTCGAGGCCACACAGCTGTGGCTGAAAGGCCTTTGCAGGCAGAAGTGGCTGCAGACCCTGGGCTTTCTTGAGTAGCATTTTAAGGCTCCAACTGAACCCTGGGTGCTGATCCCCAAGGGGCAGGGCTGACCTGAAGAGCTGGGGGTGAAAAGCACCCTTAAGAACAGGACGTCCTTAGTCAGGAAGAGCCTCTTCAGCTGGCCCCGTGGGTTCAGGCTCCTCTGTAAGGCCCAGCACGTTCTTCCAGCAGTGGGGAGGCACCTGCTTCATACTCAGCCCCTCAAGAGGGAAAGTGGGGGCCTTGAAAGTCTGCGGTGAGAGGCTCAAGCCTGCCTCAAGGGTGTTTCCGGGGCTGCTTTGCATTCACGCCAGCAGAGCAGCAGCTCCGGAGTTTGATGCATGTTCTCGAACATTGGTTTACGCTCCCCCGCAAGGGGTGACAATTGTACCCCCCAGGATCTGCTGTGTGGGGCACTGCAGGACCTCACAAGAGCTCGCCCAGCTCAGGTTGCAGGTTATCCCCTTCACCCTTCAGATAGCTGCACCGCAGCTACATCCACTAACTCCCACTGCAGGCATTAGCCAATGGCTATATGAAACACCCAGGGTAAGTTTTGAATCTTCCCACCTTGGCTCCCCTCCCCATGTTACTGACCTGAATTATGGACAGACTGGGGAGCATTAATTGTTCCCCAATTTCTTCAGTCACAGGAATGAGCGGGAGATGGGATCTGCCCGGGTCTGACAAAGGGAACCACCGATGGATTGCTAGGCCACTGACAAACCCATGAACTTCTACTTTATGCTTAACCCCCCACATCGTCCCAAGCAGAGAAACATGCCAACGAGGGTTTTGTTATGCTTTTAATTAACATTGGAAACACATAAGGCATACGGTAACGTTAGGCAGAAGAGCATTACACGTTGTAGTCATGTAAACAGCATTGGCACAATCGCTTTCTGTTCAACTTGGTTACACGCACAAAGCGGAATAGAATTATTTGGAAAGACGCCGTGCTGTAGGACAACAGCCACTCGTATCACAGCTCCGCAAATCAACTGGACGGTACAGACAGCACCATGGATCATAAGAGGCTCCAAGAGTAACATTCTCACACTGTGCTCATACACCTTTGCCATCACCAGTGCTTTGGGCATCAGAGAAGTCATTTGGCAACAGGAGTGGTTTGACCCCTCTGACAGCAGCTGCAGATGGGTCACATTCCTGCATTGGTTGAAGTCTGATGCCCACAAGCACTTTTTGCCCATCACTGGTCACTCAACTCTACTTCACACAGCTGGTTTGTAACTAAACATGCAGCTAAACTCCTTTCCCTGGTGTCTGTAGGACCTTTCCCCATCTCTCAAACACTGTCCTGGTGTAGCTACAGATCTCCATAGGGCTGATGTTTCTGCAAGCTGAGCTCCTTTCCACTCCCATCTCCCAGGTGCAAGAAACACTGGTCACTTTAATACATTTCTGGTTCAACTAAACAAGCTTTTTAGTTCTAAAGCTGCCTGGGGATGGCAAAATATGTAACTTTGTGTTGAAGGGCCCCTTCCTGGACTGAGGTTTGGTTACAGATCCAGCAGTGATGCTCAGGTCACAATTAGACAGTTGCAGTCTACATGTACATACCAAAGGCAGAACACCCTGCAGACTGCAGCAGGACAGAGTGCAGGGGACACGGAAACCTTTAGCTCAGAGCATCATGACACAAACTTTTGCCCTTCAGCCATTTTGCCCCCATGGCACAAGATTTGAGTCAAAATGATCAATTAGCAAAATGAGCATTAAGCTGCACTTCAGTTACTTTGGAACGATGCACCACTGAAGAGGCAATGTGGCACTCTTTGTTCCCGGGATGACATTAGTTGTGCCCTCAACTATCCAGCATGCTTCCGTCTGGTCAGACATCTTCTGGAGTGGAATGACATTGTGCTTTGGTCCTTGCTAGAACAACCTGCTGTTTAACAAGTTGTTTGAGAACTGGTAATAAAGTTGTCTTAAGACTGACAGTCAGTAGGTTTAATACTTACTGGCCCATAAAACGCCAGGGTAAATAAAGGCTACTAAAAAAATCTAGAACAGAGCATGTCAGTGAGGCAGTAAAGCGCAAGGTTACACTTAATCTTCCTTAGGAAACGTAGCTACTGCGGTGCAGAGACCGGGCTAACTTCTATCACAGCTACCGAACTGCTCGGAAGGATTCAGACTGAAAAGAGCATCAGAAGTTTATAGGTAAAAAATTCACTATCAAGTACACATCGCAAACAAAAGAGAAAAATTCCAGAGTCTCTGCAACGGTGACAAACCCTGGATGTCTTCAGCCGCAGGAGAGTCACCACCAGCAAAGCTTTGCAAGAGGACAGGCCTAGAGATACTGACATACATGAGCAGGCAACTTGGGCCAGGCATTGCCTTACGGTAGCCCTGGACCATGAGATTCCCGGGCTCAGCCTGGAGAGTCCATTAACACACTTGTACGAGGAGGAGATCAAGGCGGAGGGTAAGCAGGGCTAGGTCGCTTGGGTGTCACAAGCCACATCTATTACTATGCAGCACACGAGATTTTTGGCAGTATTTTAAGAGGCCAGTATGGCAAAGGCGTCAGTGACTTGCTAGTCTGACAAGCGGTCTAGAAAAGGCACTGAGATACTGTTCTCTAGGGTGCAGTGCAATGCAGCATACGTCAGAGCTGTCCTACAGGAAGATACAAGCTATTCCCATTTGCTTGTATCCAAAGGGGGACTAGACTCCAAAAGCTTTGCGATGGTGCCCGGGATAGGGCTGTCCGGAGTAAGGCACCAGGTGCTCTCAGCTGGCAGAGTAGAGTCAAGGAAAGTGCGACGGTTTCCCCCCTTACAAAGACTCTAGAGAACCTGAAGCTTTGTGGTGCAGCGTGGCCAAACTCCTCCTGTCTCAAGGTGAAGCCAAGACTTGGACAAGAGCAGGTCTTGGGCTTTTCCTTTTATAGCAGACAAGGGTCTGAACAGCGTGAAATGGCATGAAACGAGAAAGTAAAACCTAATTCCCTGGACCGGAGTGGCTCTGAGAGGGGGAAAAACCCAGCGAGGAGATAGAAAAAAGTTGTGCTTGCGAGTTCCACTGCATCACATCTGGGGAGTCGACCCCTGCGTCATGCATGGAAGGAACGAGGACAGAAGAGGGTCTGAAGTCCTAACCGGGGGGCACCATTTTATATCTGAAGTGAATCCTCCACCCCCCCAGGCCTTATGCAGCCTGATGGGGTGAGAGAGCTAGGAACAGAAACCCAGGCTGCACGGGTGACAGAATGCAGCGGCATCGCAGTAGCGCGTCTGGGAAGAAGCTGCCCACGCCAAGAGGAAGGCTTCTCCTGTCGGTGTACGTGCTGCGCCCCCCCGAGGGGCGGGGGCCGTGTCGCTGGGAGAAGCGCTGTCCACACCGGGAGCTAGGTGGGTAAAACTGCACGGCTCAGCGACCTGGTTACACCAACGTTAATCGCTAGTGTCACTCCTGGGGCGGATGCAGCTAATAGAGACTGTTGCCTTCCTTTCTCCTTGCACAATAAAATCCTCGTGCTAACGCTGGACCAGGCTTTCTTTAATGGGGGGAGGGACCCAGCAGGAGGGGACGTTCACAGCCCAAGAGAGCCAGGGTCACTCTTATTTAAGAGCTTCTGCGATGGCACTTTACAAAAAGGGGGTTGGGCGGGGGCTTGGTCCCTTCAGTTGCCAGATCCAAAATACAAGCAAAGCCTGAGCTACCGCACCTCGCAGGACCAAAGTGAACGGCTGGAGCCAGTGCAAACAGCAACACCAGCGCCGAGTTCTGGACCGCGGCAGGAGACCTGGCAGCACCAGCCAGAACATTAGACAGGACAAGTTGAGATGCTCCCAGACTGAACCGTTCAGGTTCCCACCCACAGCTTTATTGCCCGCCTGGCATGGGCAAGCCCAGTTTTCTTCCTAGGGAGAGGAGCCCCCCGAGCAGTTCCCAGCATCTCAGCAGCACCAGGAAGTATCCTGGGAACACTGGCACCCCCTGATTCGAGCAGCCAAGCTACAAGCCCCACTTTGGTGCCAGCTAGCCATAGGGACAGCATGGGACTAGTGGATAATCTGAAAAGCCAATTAAAACTGGAGTGGAAAGTGCAAAACAAAAGCCAGGATCTAAACGAGCGAGAGCCTCACGCCCGCGGGTTCGATAGGTCTGAGCCCAGCCATTGGATTTCTAGTGCGTCACTCACTCAGACCCACATGCTGGCATTCCAGGGGGCAGAGGCCAGCACAGACTTTACTGGGCCAGCTCACTTCTAGAGCTGCAGCGTCCCCTTCCTAGCACACACAACTTCAGAAGCAAAGGCCGACCACGAGGCTTGTTTCGTCCCAGTCTTGCAGATACGTTTTCACATTTGCAGCCCTTGGTAACAAACACGAGGGTGAAGTTTAGCCTGACGGACATTCAGAGCCCAACGTTAACAAAGCACATAGAGCCAACACAAATGGGTCGGTCATCTCGGAGACACAGCTGAGTCCTTTCGGTCTCCAGACCCAGCCTTGAGCACAGAATTGGTTTAGACTTTCCCTAACGGTTTGGGAGCAGAAAATGGACGAGAGCAAATTGCTGAATTGAAATTTCTCTTTAGTATTCATATAGCACCAGCCTATCCCCTCCTCGGGTTCCATGCAGCGTGCACAGAGAAGGAACAGCAAATTAAAAAGTTACAGTGTGACCAGCATCCAAGATACTAAGCTGGGCTTAGAAAACTGGCCTTTTACCAGCGGACTGGTATTAAAGGCCTAGGGCTGGGGGTGTGGGGAAGAGGAGCGGGAGGAGGAAGGGAAGTGTTGTGACAGCAGGAATAAGAAATAACCAGTGCTAGAATAATGCGAGGTCTGATGTTATTTTCCTACAGCAATTTCATTGACAAGCATCACTGGCTTGGCACATTCGGCTGTTGAACGTGCCTCTTAAGACTGCAAAAAGGGCTCCGTTTCTATGGAGACAGTCAATGGTTGCTATAACGATTTGCGTTTACACTTTGCAGGAACATACTACGCAGCCATTAGTCACTGACTGCTTGGAGGCCAGAGAGGCATTGCCAGAGAAAAAGCACTTGGTTTGGAATTTGGGAAAGGAAGGATAACAACCAGGTGAGAAAAGCAGGGCTAAGTCACATTTAACGTTACACAATCACACCGGGGAGAGGCTGGCTATGGCAGGTGCATATGATTCACAACCCACAGTGCTCACAGTCTGAGAAGCGACTTTCAAAGATATCATTCCCTTGTGGGGAAGATGGCAGGGACTGAGCCGTCCATTCCCAGGTCCCAAAGGGGTTAGGAGTTAAACCACAAATTCACAACCTGCAGATCGGTCTCCATGCTTTAGTTTTCCTCTTTCTTGGGTTCTTCCTTCGGCAGTTCAGGAACTAGGATGACTTTCCCAACGTTCTTCTTCTCTTGCATCTGCCTCATGGCATCTGCCACCTAGAAAGAAAAGGTCCCATGAGAGCAGATCCCGCACCTGCCTCGCTGCCCCACTCGGGAGGACGCGCACAGCTCAGCGGTGTCTGCACCGGAATGTTTTCATCCACCGCATAACCAGGGGCAACAATTGCTACTCATTCACATATACTGCACAACGGATATGCTGGGTAATTCCAGGCGACTATCCCATACTGCCTCAGCCGGGGAGAGCACTCAGAGACACGGGCACAGGGCAGCGCACTCCAGGGGTTCCCGTTCCCCTGAACGGAGAGCCGGGAGCGAGGAGGAACAGGTCCAATCGGTTACACTGGCACCACTAGGGCTTCTCGCGACAAACAAACTAGGCCAACGCAGCTACAGGCAGACAGCCCGATGTCAGGAAGGGAGAAAAGCACATAGCTGCCACAGGCACTAGGCAAAGTACAGTACCATTGGTCTGGTATCAGCGGGAAGATCTGCCTAAGAACATACTGCACGCTCCAGCCCCCAGCGCTAGGCGTGCCGCGCCAGGGATGAGCCATGGCTGGAGATGGCCGTGCCACTCAGTGGTCGCCATCAGAGAGGAGAGTGGACAGGGCCATCGGCACGTCTTGCAGGGGCATCTCATGCCAGCCACAAGGATCCTGTTGCTTTGAGCCCCAGCTGGAGGAACCGACAGTGCTGCCAAGTCCAGCCGCCCTCTGCTGAAGGCTCCGGCTCGGACCGTTTCAGCGCTAGTCAGTTTGGAAAGGCTGGGAGAGGCCGTTCGCCTTCAGCTCCCTGGGAGGTGTTGTCCACAGCACCATGCTGCCTGGATCACAGCACTCCCTCCCGCACAAACCCACTGGGACGTGCCGGCTCTTTACAGAGTGGATGCCCAGATCAATGCAAGCAGAGCAGAAGCGGTTTGCTGATAATTTAATCAGAGGCCCATTGTGAGCGGCTCTTTCCGGCAGGAGGAGATCAGCACAGAGATGCACAGGGAGCACACGCCACCTGCCAGGGTTAATTGAGACAGACGGCAGGTGACTGGGGGGAAAGGGAGAGCAGGGTCTGAACAGCCAGACAGATCCCTGGGCTCCTTATACTGACTCCAGCTTGTCTTTTGGAATTCTCTCCTTTCCCCATTAACAACCCAGGCCAGTTCCTCCCAAGAGCCACTCCAGGGTCCGGGTCAGACCCAAGGGCAGGGGAGGGCAACATTTTACCAGGTAACTAACTACCTGGTCAGCACCGGAGTGTCTCTCCGGCTCTGTTGGGTCTCCCAGCACCTCACAGAACTGCACTCAAAGATGGGCCCGCTCCACAGCGCTTCCCGACACAAAGCCGGCTGCACGGTCTTAACATCTAGCAGGCACTTCAGTTTGGGCAAATTTCTCCCGCACCCGCTGTCGAGTCAGGGCAGGTGGGGAAGTCCCAGGACTGGACCGGAAAATGCTACTGGTGCATGTTCGAGGTCACCATGCTGGGTTCTAAACTGGGTAAACAACCCAGCCCTGCCTCCACTGTCTGTGGTGTCTCCATCTACAGACCTCTCTCTCAGTGGTCAGCAAGCTATGCCCCCGCAGGCCACATCCAGCCCGCGGGACTGTCCTGCCTGGCCCCTGAGCTCCCAGCTGGGGAGGCTGCCCCTCCCCTGCTGTCCTCCCTCCCCTGCAGCCATGCCACCCAGTGAGCAGGGCTCTGGGGGGCAGGGCTGTGTGCTCCTGTGGATCAGAGGGGCAGCGTGTCTGGCTCTGGCCACACATGCTGCTCTGAGTGGACTGGTAAAGGGGCCGGGTGGTTGGATAAGGGGCAGGGGGTCCTGGGGGGGGCAGTCAGGGAATAAGGGGGTTGAATAGTGGGGGTGGGATCCTGGGGAGGTGGTTAGAGGCAGGATTCCTGGGAGGGAGCAGTCAGGGGACAAGGAGCAAGTGAGGGAGGGTTGGATGGGTTGGGGATTCTGAGGGGGGCAGTTCGGGGGCAGGAAGTGGGAGGGGACAGATGGGGGCAGGGGCCAGGCTGTTTGGAGAGGCACAGCCTTCCATAAAGTTTTGCAACCCCAATGTGGCCCTCGGGCCAAAAAGTTTGCTCACCCCTGATCTATCTGATGTTTCAGTGAAGCATGTACTGCTCCAATCAGTGCTTGGGGCCAGAAGCCAACTTCACACCAACAGCTGCGAGCTAATGCACATGCTTTTATGGCAGCAAAAGGGCTACAAATTAGCATCGGGAAGAGAAATATGCTCCTTCCTCCAGCGAGGTCCCTGCCAAATCCCTTTCTTACCACACCCCCGAGACTGGTTCTCTGGTGTAGCAAGCGCCCTCCTGCCGCACTACGATGGCCCTTTGGTGAGACTCAGCTATTGGAGACAGAGTCCCAGCGCTCTTCTTTAAGCCCTTTGCACCTCTGGATTTTGGACCTAGGTTATTCTGAGACCCTTTCTGGGAAACCCTCCCTCTTTTGGCTTCTGCTGTAGAGACCTCAGGACCAGCTGTTCTTTCTGCGGGAAGGGGAATCAGTCACCAGCTCTGCTCCCCCCTGCAGAGGAGTTCGGCCCCTGGCTGGGGCTGGAGGGCTCACACACCTTCGCGCATTACTGACAGCTGAGAGGACGCAGCTGGCCGCTGCCCAACACCCCTGAGACAGCCTAGACAGTGAAGCTCACAGACTTCCTGGGAAGCTCTGAGCCTGACGCTCCTCCACTGAAATCAGAGTTATCCTGGCAGGCTCCAGAAGCTGCTTGGTAGAGTTCGGCAAACTCCCGAGACTTAACCCCCGGCTCCCACAATGCTACTGGCCAGCAGCTTTCGGGTAGGAAAGCCACTCCGGGCTGCCTGTCTTACAAATCAGCTCTCCCTGGAGATTCCGGCCCATTCTGTGCACAGCTCCCTCCAGCCCTGCTCTCCAGCCCCCTGCGGTGCTGTTTGATCTCCAGGTCTGGAGCTGTAGAGGAGGGTTAAGCAATTCTCGTGTACGCCAGAAGCTAACAACCTCTGCAGAGAACAATGGGCAACGCGATGAACAGAACCACCACTATCTCCAGAGGAAACACCACGAGACCCAGCTTAGCCAGACAATCCCCTGCTCTGGGCAGACACAAGCAGCTCAGGGAGAGTCGGCAGCCAAGCGGTCATTTGACTACATTCCAGCCACCCTATGTTTCTCCTTTGAAGACAGACTTGATTAAAGGCTTCTAACAGCACCGCAGCACTCGCCCCAGGCTTGGAAACGAGTCAGCTCTTTTTTCAGCTCTTTTTTCACACGTTGATTTCGGCTGCAGATGGATTTCCAGTTGGTAATTCGTCAACAACAAAACTTCTAAAACCGACTCCAACGGGAAACGGCCGAATTGGAATTCATTTGCAAACTGGACACTATCGAATTAGACTGAATAAAGACTGGGAGTGACTGGGTCACTACAAAACCTACATCTAAATTTCCCCCGACTGTTACTCACACCTTCTTGTCAACTGTGTGAAATGGGCCACTCTCTTTACCACTACCAAAGGGATTTTTCCTCCCTTGAATTGTCTCAGACTGACCTCCCACTTGGTAAGGCAACTCCCATCTTTTCGTGTATTTATACCTCTTCCTGTATGTTCCACTCCATGTAGCTGATGAAGTGGGTTCTAGCCCATGAAAGCTTAGGCCCAAATAAATGTGTTAGTTCCTAAGGTACCACAAGGACTCCTCGTTGTTTTTGCTGATACAGATTAACATGGCTGCCCCTCTGAAACATGTCTTAAGTCTTTGCAGTTGCGTTGTGCCTGGAAACAAGACATGCTGTGGCAGGCACTGTGCCCACATCCCAGCTCATCTTCAAACCCACAGTCCCATTCGTTGTCAGTCCATGCCCAGCTCTGCAGATGCCCCTCAATCCCGACCCACAGGACCTGCTATCCCGGTCCTGGTCTCTCGCAGGGAAGTGGTGAAGAGGTCAGCTTTGTCCTCAGAGCCCATTCCATCTGATATCATTGTCTAACTCTGGATTAGGTCACCAATGGGGACAGAAAACCAGGGCAGTAGTTCTCCGCCCCCTCCCCCCAGGCATTTTCTGATCCTCAAGTCTTTTAGGGCCCTTTACAAGGCTTGGTTTTGGAATTTTCCCATCATACTATCAAATGCCACCCTGCAGAGCCATCATAGCAAACTATCGCTGTGCAGCGTGACTAAGCAGGGCTGGGTTTGTGTCAGGAGAATTCTCTCTGGTTTCAATCCATCTATTACAACACATGGGGAACAGCAGAAAGCTCTAGTTTCGTAAGAACTCCCCCGCCCCAGAGACAGATCTGGAGGAGAGTCCAGAGTCTACAGCAGAATTGGACTGGACAGAAGGATGCACGAAATGTAGAACAGCCGTTTAGGAAGCTGAAGTCTCACTTTGCAGCATCTCCACTTTGTTCTGCTGCCTCAGTTTCCAATCAGCAGAAAAAACGGAGGGCAAAGCAACAAAATGACCCACCCACCTTCAGACAGTTTCCTCTGCATTTACTGAGCAGAGATTCAGGGCAGTCTCTCCTATGACATGCACAGCACACGCCCCACCTGCAGTGTGGGGTGTCTGTAATTAATCAATGGAACTCAGCCCTTCGGCCCTTTCTCCGCTCACAGCTTGGGAACGCCTTGTAATGCTCAATCTGAAACGCATTTAAATAACAAAAAAGTGACAATTACCCTTCCCCTTGTCTGTTCCCTGTTCCCCTCCCCCCTGAAACGAGCGTCACAGGTACCAGCCCCTCTCTGCAGGGAGGACATAGAGGCTCCCAGCTGGAGAAGTGGATGGAATGTAAGCAAGGGAGATCTCAGGCAGTCACGCAGGTAACAGCCCAGGGGAGCTGCTAGCCCCAGGCGTCAGAACATCTTCCACCGAGGCGCCCCTGGGACTCAGGCCCGAGGTACCCGCAAAGCGCAGCCAGGACCCGAGCAGGTCCGCAGACAGCTCCAGCTCTCCCCACACCAAGGATGAGAGCATCCAATACACCCACACCTCCAGATGGCAAAGACAAGCCTGGCCGCACTCAGCCCACAGCCACTCCCAACTCCCCGTGTTTTCTGCAAGGCAGCCTGTGCCATTGGGACAATACTCCTCCTTGTTGTGGGCTGGCTGCTTCAGCTGCGAGTTCCCAGGTCCGGGCCTAAAGACGGGGAACACACAGAGCAGCCCCGGGCACAGAGAGAGTCACTCTGCTCTGGGGAGGGGAACGAGCCCCGGTGTCTGCAAACTGCAGGACATGCTAAGAACACAAACTCAGCAGGATATGCCCTGTTCTCCCCCACCTCCCGCCAGCCTGTGCCAACCCAAACCCACTCAGGAGCCTGTAGGAGCCAACAGCTGCCCAGTGAAGTCAATACACTGGCCACTTCCCCAGGGCTCTGCCAGCCAGTGCTGCAGCAGGGCCCCTGCTCCCACTCCAGGGATTCCGTGGCCCTAAGGCCTCACAGTGCCGTACAGGGGATTTCGGGGTTACACTATCTAAAGTGTAAGTTCACCCCCCAATTCTCCCTCTCCCACACCTCTGATGAACTGCGATTCCAGGTTTACCATGCATGGACCAACACAAAATCAGTCACGCAGACACCGATCCCATTCCTCAGCCTCTAGGGGCTTCCTGCCTTTTACTCCAGATTCCCCCAGAATCTCTGCTCCATGATGCCGCTTAGCGCCTGGCACGCTGGGCTCATTACGTCCCAAGGGCTCCATCACCACTAGCAGCCACACCTGGGTCCGATGCTAGCAATCCAAGCGGAGTTCCTGCTGAAAGCTCCCTGCCTGGCAGGTGGAGATTCATTAATCCTGTGCCCAGCAGCCAGCTTGACAATCTGCTTCAGTTTACACCAGAGGTGCTGGAACAAACGGTGTAGGGGGTGCCCCTGGCTTGAAGCGGTTTCCATCATAGGCAGGGTTTCTAGTTTGGTTCCATGGCTCTCGGCACCCCTGGTTTACACAGCTGAGTACAAGTTCCCTAAGCAAGACAGTGTCTCTTGTAACCTTCAGTGCCCCCAATTTAAACCCACCCTAGAGGCGCCAGGCTCCAGTCTCGACTGGGGAGGAGGCTAGAGAGGTTAACGCACTAGGAGACTCCGGGCAAGAGAGGGACACGAAGCTCCTTAAACAACCAGACCCTTTAGGGAGCAAGAGGGCTGCGCTCCTTCACCTCTAGCCGAGCTCAAACCCAGTTCTCTCAGGGGACAGCAATTCATCATCTGTATTGTGCTAGTGCCCGGCCGAGGATCAGGGCCCCACTGCGCTAGGCACACGGTTCCTGCCCCTCCAAATGCAGTGGAAATCACGTCAGCCGCTCAGTTCAGATGCCAGTCCCCCAGCCAGTCCCAGTAGATGTTGCACTGCTGTTCTCTGCATGAGCACACGGCCAGGGGACGGGGGTGTAGTGGTGTTGTGGCTAAGAGACTGAATGGGGAGACTGGAGATCTGGGTTCATTTCCCAGTGCTACCCCGGGCCACACACCATCTCCCTGGACTAGTTCCCCACCTGTGAAATGGGAACAATAATATTCCCTTCTCCCACCCTTCGTCTATGGAGATCATCAGCCCCCTGACTCAGGGATTGTCTCCAAATGCACAGGTCCAGCACACGGCACCACACAGCTCATCTTGGCTGGGACCTTGACTGCAAAACAAAACAAACCCTGAACCCACGACCCAGAGCCCAGCTAGGAACAGGAGCAGCAGTTTTCCCACAGCGCTCTCCCTCTCTCTGCACCACGGTTCAGACTCACCTGCTCAAAGGGCCACACGGAGTCTATTTTGGGTTTGATTCTGCCCTGGCTGTACAGGCCAACCAGCTTGGCCACCACTCCCCCAATGAGCTCAAACTCCTCATCCATGTAGCCCAGGTGGTAGCCGCACACAGCTTTGTTGAGGTGCAGGAGCTGCAGGGCGTTGATACTGAACTGGTTCCACCAGGTCTTCGCCATGGCCATCAGGTTCTTCTTCTGCCCAGTCAGCAGGTTGGCCACCCCTAGGAGGAAGTCAAGGCCACAGTCATGTTCATATCTCACAAAAGACTAATGCTGGCTGGAGAGCGCCCAGTGCACCAGATCTAAGAAAGCTCGGGGAACTCACTCCACCTGCATACTCAGGATCTAGCAAAGCAAGGCAGCTGTAGAACAGAGACCCCTTGGGGCCAGTCCACATGCAGGTTCACTGCTGGAGTAAGTATTCAAAACCCAACCGCTTATCTTCGGACGGGCAGCGAATTAACACAGCTGGATTTAGAGGCCAGAGACCGGTGCATTGGCAGAGTACTGCTGATGCTGAAGTGCAGCCAGCCATGTTGGCTGGATCCACCCCAAGCTAGGGCTGTAACAGTTAATCCTACCAAAACACTCTGCAGTCCACAGAGTGAGGAGGCCAATGCCAAGGGCGGGAATGCAGTCAGCGGGAGATTCCTGCATATCCCGTCAGGGGTTGTGTGAGGGCTTTGTCTGTGGGGACAGAATCGCTGTGTTTTGCAGCTGGGGAACGGAGAGAGAAGTATTCTGTAGCTTCAAACCGCGTCACCCACACACCCCACAGAAGAGAAGTGAGCTTCTCAGAGTGCTCCACACGAGATCATCCTGACCCAGGTGAAACTCACTGCCACTGATCCCGTGTGCGGGACACCGATCCCACTTCCCCCTACATGTGTATTCACACTGGGAAGCAACTCTCTTTGCAGGGGAGATTCGATACTGGGGCAGAGGCCAGCGCATGCAGTGGTGTGAACTGCATCTCTCAGGCAGGGAGAGGGGACAGGAACCTAAGGCTGCAGCTCTCAAAATGAGACAGGAGCGAACCAAACCCCTAGAAAGCAGGAATCCGGCTTTCTAATGCATGTGACACTCCAGACTGAGCAGATACTAGAGCTCAGGGAACCGTAGTAACCAGCCACTGAGGGCTGATCTCCCTCAGGACTTGGCTGAGGGGAACCGGTACAAATACTCTCACACAGAGCCACCCTCTCCTGTCCCTGACGCACGACCCCACCCGACAGGGAACTTGGTCTGTCGACATCAGCATCATTCCCTCACACTCACCATAGGTTATGAGTTTGCCCATTGGCTTCAGGAGGTTGAATCCTTTGGAAGTGTCCGATCCTCCCAGTGGATCCAACACAATGTCGACTCCTAGAGAGAGTTTGCACAAAGGGTAACCAGCCATTTCCTGAGGGATAGGGCTGGAGCAGGGGAGGGGAGCCCCATCCCACCCCGTCCTCCCCACGGTCGCTCACGGTACCTTTTGGGGAGATTTTCCGGACTTCCTCCACGTAATCCATACTCCTGTAGTCAATTGGGTGAGCGACCCCGCTTTCCCGGAGAGCGTCGTGCTTGGAGGCAGAGGCCGTGCCAAAGATGGTGACGTTTTCCACCGTCTTGCAGAGCTGAATGGCAGCCGTTCCTACCCCTCCTGAAACAGACGGTAATAGGGGAATTAGGGGCATGGACAGGAAAAGGGCATAGGAGACAAACCAGTCGTCCCTGTCCCCCCGCCCCACACCCCTCACTCCACGCCATGGCTCAATCTCAGAGCGAAGGATTTGTCTGCGCTTCAGAAACACTCATGTGTTGAGCCTACAACAGCTTGATGACCTCAGGTGAACTAATATGGCCCTGGGATCTGCCACCTCGCTATGGCGCTCGGGGCTTGAATACAATCAAACCCACCTGATTTTGCTGGGTGGCACACAACAGGCCGCGGTGCGGACCAGAGCCGCCAACAGCACAGCGGGATCTTTTGCCAACCCAGCCCCGTGTAACTGATCTGTTGAAGCCTATCAGGTTCATCGTCCCTTTGTCCAAGGGCCTCAGTCGTCTCCCCTCCCAGCGGCTGGACTGGCCGCTCTGAAGCTGACTCCCCATGGGCCGAGCCCCGCGGGGCCTGCTGGGCGTATGTTACCGGCAGCCATGTGGATGAGGACGCTCTGGTTGGGTCTTATGTTCCCAAAGTCGAAGAGAATCATGTACGCCGTGATGTAGTTGACCAGGAAAGCGGCTGCCTCCTCGAAGCTCATCCCGTCAGGCATCAGGTACGTCTGGTTGGCGGGGACCGTCACGACTTCCTGCCAGAGCCCTGCCCTGGCCAGCACCATCACCTTATCACCAACCTACGGCCAGCGAGAGAGCAGAGTGGGAGGGTCAAAGGTGGCACGCAGCGGGGGGTCGGGGAGGTCACATGCAGCATCCTGTACATCCCAGTCTGCACTTAGCCCCCAGCATGGAGCACAAGCACCAGTTTCTTTACAGCCACAGTGCAC
>ML677404.1:432351-555598 GCA_007922305.1 Dermatemys mawii | reverse complement strand
GAGATGAATGGGGGGGCTGAGCTGGGGGAGAGATGAATGGGGGGGCTGAGCTGGGGGGCAGAGCTGGGGGAGAGATGAACTGGGGGCTGAGCTGGGGGGCTGGGAAGAGATGAATGGGGGGCTCGGGGTGAATTGGGGGGTCGGGGGAACTGGGGGCTCAGAGGCGGGGAGCAGCGACTCCCCTCCTCCCCCTCCCCCTCCGAGAGGCGGTCGCAGGCGGGGCTCGGGGCGGGTCGGTGGCGGCGGCTCCGCGCCTGGTTGGTGCCGGGGGGAGCCGGGGGCGCGGCCGCGCGGGGGCTGGTCCCGGCTAAAGCGGCCCGGGCGCCCGGCGCAGGGTCCTGAGCGGAGCGGAGCCGGGCGCGGCGATGCGGGGCGCGTAGCGGCACCATGGAGAGCGGGGCCCGCTGCAAGATCGTGGTGGTGGGGGACACCCAGTGCGGCAAGACGGCGCTTCTGCACGTCTTCGCCAAGGACTGCTACCCCGAGGTGGGGCGGGGCGCCTGGGGGTCCGGGTTGGGGGTGCGGCCGGCGGAGTTGGGGGTTCGATGGGGGATTTCGGGGTGCGGCTAGGGGAGCAGAGGGGATGGCCTGTGGGTGCGGCGGGGGTTGAAGGAGGGAGTGGGGGACCGATGGGGGATGTCGGGCCGGGGGAACTGGGGGTCCGGGTTGGGGGTGTGGTGCGGGATTTCGGGGTGCGGCCGGGGGAGCTGGGGGTCCGGCCTGTGGGTGCGGTGGGGGATGGAAGAGGACCGGGGGTGCGCTGAGCGGTTGAAGGGGTCGGGGGTTGCCCCCAGGAGCTGAAGGGGGCTGCGGGTCCAAACTGGGGGTGTAGCAGGGGGAGCTGGGAGTCTGGGTTTGGGGTGTGGCGAGTGATGAAGAGGGGCTCTGGGTGGAGGAGGCTGGGGTGTGTCCAGGGGAGCTGGGGTGTAACGGGTGCTGAAGGAGGCTGGGGGTGTAGTGGGGGATGAAGGGAGTTGGGGTTCTGGCCAGGAGAGCTGGGGGTCTGGGTGGGGGATTTGGGGTGCAGCTGGGGGGGCTGGGCATGTGGCAGAGTCTGGGGGTGCGGTGGGGGATGAAGGGAGTTGGGGTTTTGGCCAGGAGAGGTGGGGGATTTGGGGTGCAGCGGGAGGGGCTGGGCTGGGGGTGCTGCCGGACGTGGGCAGGGTCTGTAAGGGACCGTTATGATGTGTGATCAACTGGCAGTGCTGGCGCCGGGGCAGGATCTGCTCCGCTCCCTGGGGCTGCTGGCGTGGGCGCCGCTGACCCGGGCTTGGCCCGTCTCCTCCCCTAGAACTATGTCCCCACTGTGTTCGAGAACTACACGGCGAGCTTCGAGATCGACAAGCAGCGCATCGAGCTCAACATGTGGGACACCTCAGGTGAGGGGCAGACGGGCCGGACGGTGCGCAGGGGATTTCGGGAGGGGAGAGTTTGGCTTGGCTGGTCAATGTTCAGGAGAATGTTGCATCCCGGACTGGGAACCCCCTTTCCCTCACCCCGCTCAGCCTGCTGGGTCCCCCAACTCTCTCCATTCCTGCTCCTGCTCTGTCCCATCCCCCCATGCCCCCCACCCCGGTTTGCAAAGCCCCCTGCTCCCAGCAGCCCCATCCAGATCCTGCACTGTTCCCTTCCCGCTTTGATGCGCTGGCATGGGGTGATAGCAGCAGCCCATGTGGGGCACCCACCGGACCCAGCCGCAGATCTGTGCTTTTCTCCCACGTAGGGAATCGTGGTACTGCCCTTGCCCAGATAGGTGAGGAGTTTGAAAGTTACCCCACAGAATTAGCACCACCCCTCCCCCCGCAGGCTGTAGGCGGGGACAGAGGGCTGGGCTCTTGGGGGAGGCCAGGGCGGGTATTTTCATAGTTTCCTACAATTTGCCTTGCCGGGACTCTTCTAAGACCTGAGGAAGTTGGATCTTTGAACTGACAACTGTGTTGTTCTCACAGAAACTAGAGATGGGGGGGTCTCTTGGGTCCTTTCTCCCTCTTCTTGCCCCCCCCCCCCCCCAGGCCAATGCAGTGTCACGCCCTACACTCTATTACAAGGGGCTAGTCCCTGAGGGTTAGAAACTGTCCTTCCCATCCCGCTTCACCAAACCCAAACCCACCGAGCTGAAACCACAGGTGCAGCTGCCTCTAGGGTGGGGTTCTTCTGCAAATTGGTGCTGTTTCTATTGAATCTGGTTGGAAATGTCCCAGGCCCTGGGCTCGAACCGTTTCCCTTGGGAGACAGCAAGACACCTCCTCTAGCAGTTAGTCCTGACGTTCACCTTGATTTCCCTTGTTTATTTGAAAGCTGGGACTCCTGGTTCTGAGAACCCTCATGCCAGGCCAAACAAATCTCCCTCAGCGGCGTGGGCACCTTCACATAAGTCTGTGATCGTTGCACATCTGCGGGCGGCTGTAGACCCACTCTGCACACTGGGCGCCCCCTGACCACTGGTTTTCCTGCTAATGCCTGCTTGGTCCTTGGGACTTGCTCTGCTGCTTTTGAAATGTCATTGGCTGCATTCTGCTACTGGGGTCGTTTCAGTGTCTTCTCTGCACAGCACTGAGCTTCCCACGCCTGGTCCAACACTAATCTCCTGAATGACACGGGAAGCCCTTGGTAGAGCTGGATTTCCGCTCACACTGATACAGTCTCCTCGGAGAGCTGCTCTGCACTACGTTCAGTTGTACTGCACTCAGTGTCTTTCCTCTTTCGAGTGGGTACAATTGCGTGGTAATAAAACCAGTTCTTAGGTGCAAGACGAGGCTAGCAAGGAAAGAGGAATAAGCTCTCAAGACTGGAGACCCCACCTTGGGGAGGAATGTGCTGCAGGAAGGTTCTTTTCTCTCATTACTCTCTTTCCTTTGACAAATGGGTTTGGGTTTTTGTTTGTTTTGGTCTGTGTCTGGCTGAGGTCGTGGAGGAAGCCCTCCTAAACCACAGAGAGCCTCCGACATGAAACGGGAGGCAGCACAGGTGGGTTATTTGTAACAGTGCTGATAAAATGTTGGCATTTAGCAAAAAAAAGTGTGGGTGCACCTTGAAATTCACTTTTGAAAACCTTTTTGGACTCGCAGTGTGACACCGACGCGCCCGAGAGCCAGGACGTGACTGGGCGCTTGTGCTAGAAACCTGCTGGGAAGGTTAATTGAGGCTCTTCTTTGTTTTTCCCTATCGATGACTGTTGGATTGAGCATGAGAAGTGCGATTACGTTCCATATGCAACCTGGCGCCGGAATTCCCTGGCTCTTGCGTGTTGAAATCTCACCCTGGCCTGATCGCTGACTCTAGAGTGGTGGGATTAGCACCGTTTACCCCCGGTGGCTGGTCTAGCTTTGCTGTGCAAGATGCAGCTGTGAAGTCCTCACTGGGAGGTGTGTGCGCTGCTGAAAAGTCCCTCTGTCCGGAGAGAAAAAGAGGGTCTTTCCCTCTGCTGGAGCAGGGCAGCTGTTGGAGGTGATAGAGCAGGGGATGAAACAGTGAAGTGGAAAGGCTTCGGCTACAGGTGTTTACCTAGAGGCAGAAACTGTGGAGACTGAATACACAAAGCGATGGTACAGAGCTGGGGAATTATTGAACTGATTTGTCGGCATAAAGTCCTTCCGAACACCCAGTCACAAAAGTTCAGCCAAAGTTGCACCTCGAAAGCTTTAGGGCCTATTGGCGAGGTACTACCTGGGCTACACCAGCGGAGTGCAGCGGTGAATCAGACGCTTGGCTTGCTAGGGAATGAGGTGGGAGCAGAAAATCCGGTCATTCTCATGACTTTTTGTGTGTTTTGTTATCCAGAATAATTGCCTTGGATTTGCGTGGGGGAGTTTCTAAACTGTAGAACCTCAAGGCCTGTCCCCAGCAGCCCAGGGATGGGGTATGATTGTTAGAGACCAACGGCTCTGTGGTGGGCATCTTCATCTCAGAATTAAAAACGTCCGCTTTCGAGTGCACGGCCGCCTGTTTGACGTGCTTGGTGTTTTTTAGGAATTTTCTAGAATGTTTGCTTTGATCCTACAAATGTTAAAACGACGCGATTAACTGGTTTTAGAGGTACGTACACGGATTGTACATCTGCATCATGCTCTGTGATGCCTCAGTTCTACCCTTTTATCCTTTTAAACAAAAGAAGTGAGTTTTATCCAACATTTATCTCCCTTTCTTCTTTGCTGTGACCGGACTTTGATTCGTTCTCACTCCTTCTCCTTCAGAAACATATAAACCCTTTTTGAATGGGTTATTGTGAAGAGATGTCACTAGATAGCTTCCCAGATAAATTTCCTTCCTTTGCAGCTTGAATTTGAAATAGACAAGAGCTAGTTCTTCAATAAATGGTCTTGCAAAGCAGCGCACACCATTTCCCCCCTCCCCCCTGCCAATCAAACTGATATTTTTAGCTGTAGACTGTGAGTTGCTGTCCAATTTCCACAGCCCTTTGGAGATACTTTGTTATGGAGTCCCCTGGGCGATGGTCTGGAACTGCTCCCTACGAAGCCAGTCAGGACTCTGGGCGGAAGCTTCCTCTCCGTAAACAGCCTGTTTCCAAGGCTAGGAGCTTCACAGGTTACAGCTTCTACCTTCAAGGGTCTGACCTCGGAGCATTCAGCACCTTCTGCCCCTCCGTGCGCTTCCCCCAGCGAGCCCGCCCAGGTGGGGTCCTGGGGAAGCCAGTGCGTCTGCACCCCAACTCCACGGTCAGACGTGACTCTCAGCCAGCCAGTAAAACAGAGGTTTATTAGATGACAGGTGATCCAAGACAGAGCTTGTAGGTACAGCGAACGCGACCCCTCTGCTGGATCCATTTTGGGGGCCAGAGAGCCAGGCCAGCCTGCCTGTAGCTCTCTGCCTCTTCCCAGCCAGACCCAGACTGAAACTCACTCCCCAGCTCCTCCCCTGCTTCCTTTGTCTCCTTCCCGGGCAGGACCTTTGACCTCTTCCCCCCACCTGGAGTCAAGTTACAGCTTCAGGTATGGACACCTTCACACAATAGTCAGAGGAGCCATTGAGAGCATTTCTATTTCGTCACACACTTGTCAACAGAAGCTTTTGGTAAAATAAGTTTCACACACTAGCAAATGGAAGCAGCTGAGCTGATGGGATCTGGAGCAGCTAATTGCCCCATGGGTGCAGAGTGGCTGTCCAGAGGATGCTCTTTCCCTAGACTCAGGGCTACCTGCTGCCACTATTAACTGGCTTCCAAGCAGGGAGTATTGTTCCTGCTAAATTCCATCCTCCGTAGGAGGGAAGGGTGCTGCTGGGTAGCTCCTCCTTTCTCCTTTCGAGACTATGGTTTATATTTTTCTCACTCGTCAGCTCCTGGTAACTGAAGCTGACGTCCTGGGCTTCCACCCTCCTGGGATTTGTAGAGACCTGAGCTGGGGAGCTGCCTAGTAATTTTTTCCCTTTGCAATTAGGTAGTTGTGAAAGCGTGTAGTGCTGCGTGGGGTGGTCCCGTGTCCAGGAACGGCACCGGTACAAGAGCACTCTAGTTAGAAAACTCCCTCTGTTGGAGCTAAATGCAGCCACAGCTTATCTGACTGTACAAGATGCCTGTTGATAATTGTGTTCTGAGCTACAATATTGTGTGCAGCTCCTGGGAGCAGATTGCTGGAGCCAGGTGATGTGTGGAGGAGGCTGGCTAATGTAGGCCTATCAGGCTGAATTTGCCCCTCTTGCTAAGTGGCAAATCCAGGGTCTGACAGTAGCAGAGGCAAGGGAACCGGTAAATCTAGTTAGGGAAACGTTGTCGGAGGGTGAATGGCAGTGATGAGGAATCAAATTAATCCCAAATCGTACTGTGGACTTGCAAATCTTTTAACCCTTAACTCCCCATTCAGTTTTTCATAGCTGGAAGGTGACTCTGGCCTAGAATAGAATTCTTGGCCCTGAAAAGCCTTCAGCGAGGGCTGTGCAGATGAGGCTAGTGCAAGCATTACGCACCCTGTCCCCAGGAATTTCACCCCAGGTCCCGAGATCTCAAACATGCATTCAGCAATGAAGAGAACAAGAGACTGGTTCAGGTCCCTTCCCCCGCTGCAAACGTCAGTCATGTTCAGTGTTTGTTTCTTTGTATGTTGGTCCTACACCCAGACACAGCGTGAGAGTGAAATCGCGTCGGGGGCCATTTTACAGCATAGCAGGGATGGCCGTTCCTCCCCACCTTTTTTACTTGCACAGTTTTGAAACCATGAAGATGCAGTTTGGTGCCTCTGTGTGAAAGGAGCTGGGGAAGCAGGGACAGGCTGGAGAAGGGGAGCGTTTGCCGGAGGGAGTGGGACCCGTGGCGTTGGAACAGCTTTGCCGGGCCCAGGACTCCAGTGGGGAGCTGCGGTGCTCTCCTTGCAGAGGAGGTTGCTTTGCTGCCCTTCAGCCTCACGGCGCCTGCATTCTGATCTCTGTGCGCACAGAGGTGTGGGTGTTCGCACAGGCGCAGGCTGACTGCACAGTCCGGAAGTACCGGTTGCACTGGGAAACTCTCATATTTGTCTTGTGACCCTGGGGGCTTGGCAAATAATCTCCCGCATCGGGCCTGGCTTCCTCCACAGGTCTCAGGTGTGGTGCCTGAAATCTGACGTGGGAAAGAGTTTTCCCTTCCCCCACAGGCGCAGCCAGAAAACCTGCAGCTGGTTGTTAAAAGGGCTGGGTAAGTCAGTGACCCCTCAGGACATCTTTGCTGAGGTGAGGCTGTGAGCGGGATTGATGGCTGGCCAGGTGACCGGGATAGGCAGGTTGGTTGTTTTTTGGTGATGGGATGGCGGGGCGGTTGGTATTGGTCGCTGACCTTGCTGGCCCAACAGTCTGATGGGCTATGGAAAATCTTGCTCTCTCTGGGAATGGCTGGGGGTTCAGCAAGTCGTTCTCTCTCCCGCTTTGCTTGCCCTCTTCCCGTGACCTGGCTCTCCAGCTGACTCCTGAAAAGGGGGTGACTCACGCTCCTTCGGCCCGCTCCCTGCCAGCAGTCGCGTATCTCCAGTGTGTTTACAGCAGCCAGCTCCCACCAGAGTGGCTTTCTCCAATCCGCCTCCCGTTCTCCTCCATGGCTGTGGTAGTAGCGTTCCTTCCCCAGCACTCCCTCCTTTGCCCTGGTTACTGGATTTGGAGATACGGCCTCAGGTGACACATGGGTCGGGAACCCCTCTCCGAGGCCGTGGAACACGCAGCAAGTCAATGGGGTTTGGTCGGTCTGGGATTTAATCGCTGTGTTCTCTCCTCTTAAAGGGCAGGAAGGGAGCCAAGTAATCCAGGGCCTCCTTTGTTCAGACCCCTGCAGCCAAAGCCTCTGCCGGTGCAAACGCCAGCACCCCTTGACATCAGTAGAGCTGCCCTGGTGTCCTACGGCGCCCCTCCGGTAGACAGGCAACGCTGCAGTTTGCACTGAGGCAGCTTATCCTTGCTTGGAACCTGGGTCCGCCTTGCTGATGCACAACATCTGCCTGTTGATGCTAGGGGTAGCTATGCCTACAGTGTCACTGGTGTGGATCCTGGCCTGACTGGGCTTTGCATCAGCTCTGGTTCAGCCCCCTAAAGGCAGGTAGGCAGTGCCAGTCTATGTTGAAAAGAATGGGCCCCAGAATTAACCCCTGGCAGGAGGGATTGGGGGAGTTGTAGTGTAGCTAGGACTCCGGTGCCTTTACCACTTATCCTGTAGACCTGCTAATCACAGGACCTGGGCGATTTAATCCGTACCGTCTACCGTTGCTGCCGCTTGCAGCAGTGGGGCTGCTTCTGCGCAGGATTGCGGGTCGTGTTTGTGCCTCAGTGGTTGTGCTTTCAGGACAATAACACCGTGAATCTGGAATTCTCCCCCACCCCCTTCCCTTCTGGCATTCAGCACGCAGGCTGCCTTGCCGGGGTCTGGAGTGTGGGAACCCGCAGCTTCTGATAACAAATCCCTCTTCAGCGGGAGCTCTTGAGGAATGTTGATGAGATTAAGGAGCTGAATAGGGTCGGGGTTTAAGGGTGACCTCGCCATGGAGCGTTCTCATTCCCAACGTCCCAGTGCGAGTGCCTGCAGGATCACCACCGCGGGGTCTTTTCATCCAAGGGAACGGACAAGCCAGTTCAGTGCCACTCGCAATCTGAGGCTGGGGAGAGATGTGGCGCTGCCCTTTCATCCCAGAATAACTCCTCAAGTGCCCCCGTCAACGGGCTTGTGTCCTGCCTCAGAACAGACACATGGTTAAGCCTAAAAATACGTGCAGCCGGCTCAGTCTCATGCAGGTCAATAACCGACCGGACAGCAGTGTAAGGAGTCACAGGGCTAGCGGCAAAAATGCTGATGCTTGAAATAGATTTCCGGTGCGTCTGGGAAGATTCTAGCAGAGGCTGATTTCCCTGCCTAGGGGCCGTGTAGCAGGATGGGGGTAAATGGGATTGGAGCAGCTCCGTGCAGCGAGGGGACGCTGGGGTGCTGCGTGGCACAACGGTGAAGATTTTCTGCCAAGCAATGTGGTTCTGACCCCCATGTGGCAGGGGCAGGGCATGGCTCTCTGCAGTGACAGGCCTGTCTCCAGCTCCCAGGCAGGCTGGCAGGCTAATCTTCCTACAGGCCTGTACAGCATGCAGAGATCTGCTGGTGGGCGGGGCGGGGCGGGGCGGGAGAGGCGGTAGTGATGGGACTGTGACCTGGTTTAGGAGTGTTAAGGGGCTGTGCTGCTGCTTAGGAGCGATGGGTTAATTCCCGGCTCTGACACACACTCCCTGTGGGACCTTGGCCAAGTCACTTGCTCTCTCTGGATCACGCTTCCCCTTCTGTACAATGGGGAGAACAATGCTCCCCTTCCCCCACTCTGTGTCTCTTCTAGTTGGACTGTAAGTGCTTTGGGGCAGAGACTGTCTCTTACTCTGCACATCTGCAGCGTCTGTCCGAATGGTGTCTGATATACCCAGCAATACAAACACCTGTAGGGGTGAGAGGAGGTTTCCTCTCATGGCAGATGACATAAAACAGAACTGCAAAAAGCCCCCTGGAGCAGCAAGTGCCCTAGGAATCCAGGCCCTGCGGAATCTTATCTTTATACTAGCAAAGGGCAGAGGCAGCCAGACTGGTACCAAGAATCCCACGTCCTTTCCCATCCCGAAATGTGAAGAAACTTCAGTCTGGTCCCTGGGGTTGGGCAGGCGCTCCGGGGGATGCAGGAGTCCTGACTGAAGGGGTGAGGGGCGGAAGGCACAAGGTAAAGCTTGCTGTGAATGAGTGGGAATGACCCTGCTCTGTTTGGGAACGGTGAGGACGCAGCATTCCCTGAATGCCGGCTCTCCAGAGAAATAAAGTGCACAAGTTTGAGCTCCAGTCCTTAGTGCCGGCCAAAGTCCCCGTGCTCAGAGCCAGGCTGCCAGCCACTTGCCCCTTCCTCACGTGGAACTCGAAGCGTGGAGCATCTCAGCTCGTTGGAAGATAACTGCATGAGCTCGGCTGGCCCCGGAGACATTTCCCTGGGAAGCCCAGGGGTGTGGTGCCTGCACCAAGCTACACTGAGGGAACCTGTGGGCCTGCCGCTCCTGTTCCTTGCTGTAAACCAGGGACTGGATTAGGAGGCACCAGGGAGAATCTGGAATGTGCTTGTGGTGCCGAAAGCCCCTGGCTTCCGGATACGTCATGGTCACGTCCAGAGACTTTTCTCATTCGTCTGTTCGTCAGCTGCAGCCAGCGCGATTCTAGCATCTGGCTGGAGATACTGGGGGAGCCACGTGTGCTGGAGCCAGCGCCAGTCCCTCTGCCAGAGTCACCAGTCAGGCAGCTGGAGACCACCAAGCCCTGCACGTTCACGTCCCGATGCTCACCGGCCCAGGGAAGCATCCTCCACTCGCTTCCCAAGCCAGGCCATCTGCACAACACAACATGCTCTGGGGCATTTAAATCTGCTCCCTGGGACTTCCTGAGACAGCTGCCAGCTGGGCAGAGACCTGCCTGCTCCACTGAAACCCTGCAGAGCAAACGGCACAGTCTGCAGAGGGGCTTCCCAGGTGCTGGGCCTGGGGCTCTCATTGATGGCTCCAAGCGGAGTGCGCGGAATGTCTGGAAACACCCTCCCCGTCCCAATGCTCCCCAGGAGAAGGGAAGGGGCTGGTCTCTCAGTGTGGTGTGCAGCAAAGCTCAGCTTATGGGCCTTCTGGAGCCTGGCCTGTGGGTGTGTGAACAAGTGCGGTTCTCTCCCTCCACGGGCAGCGTTTGTCTCCCTGGCCCTCGCCTCGCCTGGGGGATTCCTACACCTATAGTTACACAAGCTGGACTTTCTGTGAGTAACAACTGTTCAGTAACGAGACCTGGCGAGAGGCCCAGAAACTCCCCACCCCCCACATGGGTAAATCCAACCCCCCGCCCCCGCCCTTCATCCTGGTCACCTCCATTGGGAAAACCCACTGGCTGGGCCAGTTTGTAATTTACTGGTTGGCTTTTTCTATGTGCAGCACAAGAGTTAGGAGCAGAGGTTAATTGTCTCAGTTGATCAGCTCTTGTCTTAGTCAGGTGCTTTCCTGGCGATCGCTTATTCTGCCTGGTGTGCACAGACGTCAGGGTTACAGCAACATCGCAGGAGCAGCAGCAGTGGCCTGCTGGGTGCACATCTCAGCTGAGACTCTTGGGGTATCAGGCTGTTGAATTGCCTACCCCACATCCCCACCCAGGACTGCCTAAAGGTGGCTGAACTGATCTCCTTAAGCTGTAACTTCTGCAGAGCAATTTGGAGCATCCTTGGCCAAAACTCCTTCTGGAGTCCTGGGGTGGCCTGTCTCCCTGTGGTAAATGCTGTTCATGGAGGAGTCTCAAGATGCGGCGAGAAATGCGTCAGCAGATGCATGTTGGGAAAATCCTGCTTCGTTGGTGAGGGGTTCGGCTGCTGCTGGGCTTCTTTACGTTGCTTTGAATAATGTCCGGTGCCCAGAGCAGCAGAGAGGTGTCTTCCTGCTTGTTTTAAGTGGCAAGAAATAAATAAACTGGGGAAACAGGACTTTTTGTGAAGGATTTTGAGATCTCTGGGTGAGAAGTGCTGGAGAAGGCCAGGTACATGCAGACATGGCACCGCCTCCAGCTGCAGCTGGGGGAGCAGGGTGGAGTGTTCTTCTTGCTTCTGTTCTCCCGTTTCACTCGATCCACTTCACTTTATCTTTGATAATAATAAGAACAGTTGCTACTTGTTGGTGCATTGTGCCACATACGTAGCTCTGGATTCTGGTGCCTGCTTTGGGGTTCCCTGCCTGCTCAGCTGTCCTGCTAGTCCAATTAGCAGGGCCCTGGTTGCTGGCTGGCCTGAGTTTGTCACCAGAATTCTTTGCTTCCTGCCTCTGCCACGTGTGCGATTCCTGGCCTGAACAGTGGCGCACACCACGCCACTGCATGAAATCTGCTTCTTGTATCTGCAGGGACTGCATTATCAACCGCAGCACACAATGAGCAGCTAGGCTGGGGTCATGGATCCTTGGCCTCTCTTTGTGCGCAGCTGAGCTGGGGTCAGGAGGGCACTCAGCAATCGGCTCTGGAATATCGCTGCTGCCTGCAAATCAATTGACAAGAAATTCCCCTGACTTTTATTCAGTGGAAACAGGGCTCGTTTCAGATCGGGTGAAGGAAGCTGATCTCTGAGCTAAGGAAAGAAAGCTTGGATCATCTTCTGACTTGACAGCTCCTGCTGTATAAAAAGCTGCAGTAGCTAATTTCTTGGCCTCCTGCTTACATTTCTCATCAGGTCTAGATATAAAGAGGTGGGATATTTAAATATTCAGCTCTGTCATACTCCAGAGCCAGTGAGCCAGTTCTCTTTGAATGCTACCTTTTCTCTGTAGCATAAAGATTGTAATGTCATTTGGGCAGGGACTCTGCAAAGTCGGTCACATTGCTGCTGCTATATAAATAACAACCTTTCTCTTGTGAAGCTTTTATTAAATGGTGTCTACAACAGCACATCGCATAGTTTTCCCTCTGCGGCCCCTTTCTGGTTTCTCGTGTCCTCTCGCGATCTGGGGGGTATGTCCACCGAAATGCCGCCGAATAGAAAGCTTCCACTTTTGGCAGCACTTCGGCGGACACAAATAGAACACTTCCCATTTCGGCAGTGTCCTGGGGCCGATCCTCCGGCGGCGCGGGGACACCGCGGCCCCCCTTGGGGGGTCCCACTCGCCTCTCTTTGAAGACCACTGGTCTACAATGCCCCTGTTAAAAATGGGCCTGTGGTGTCTTGGGGATCTGAGGGAACAAAGTGCCATTCTTATGGACCTGACTGGTTGGCTTTTCCCCTGGATGCACAGCTTGGAAGCAGGTGTATTCCTGAGAGTTTTGCAGAAGGAATTCCAGGGAGTAGGACAGAAAAAGCTCCCAGTCCAGATTGTTGGCACCACCAGGAGCAGGGTGCTTTGTCTTCAGGCCAGCCCCAGAAGTAAAGGATCTGGGGGGGATGTGTCTGCAGTCGGTGCACATTGATTCTTTAGCTGTCGGCGGGATCTCTGCAGGGCCGGGCCCATACCAAGCTGGCAAGGCTAGTGGCTGGAGTCCCGTGACATGCTTGCTTCCCATAAATGCCAGCTGGGCCTTTTACAGACAAATAGTTAAGCGCATGCAAACCCCTAAATCCCCTCACACTCTGTACTGGGAGGGACAAAGGGACTAGGCGTGTCCTCACCAGGCTGTTTAACCAGCTCGGGAGGGCTGGGCTGCTTTCCCTGCACTCTCCCCATATTCAGCTGGCCCTCGGTAGCTGCCAGGAGCCGTGGGAGGGCGTCCCCTTTCAATGCATCTGTAGAGAAAATGGCACCAAACCTTTCTTAGAAACTCGGTTGGCTGGTTCCCAGCTCCCTGTGGGGACTGGCCTGGCCATTATTTACCAAAGACTCTGGGAAGGCTGCCACTTCTGCCCCTTTCATTCACTGTCAGGTTTTCAGTCCAGGGTCTTTTACACTTCTTTACTTCCCCTTGGACAGGTCCTCAGAGGGAGACAATAGCAGGGCTGTTATATAGGATCTGTGCCTTTCTCATGCAAATGAGCTGCCTGCTGCAGAAGGCTCCATTCAAGGACACCTCAAAGCACAAAGGTGGATGCGGGAGAGGAAAAACTCAACTGCACTGGTCACTCAGAAGGGCTTTGCTCCAGCCTGTGAATTGCAGGATTTGCAGAGGGCAGGAAGGGAGCAAGGAAGGGCCAGACAGGTGGTGGCATGGATGGAAACATTAAGGCAGCTGAGGGAAGGTGTGGGGGTCTGTGATCAGCAAAGAGGGAGAGTCTCTTTCAGGGGATGGAGCTGTGCAGAGCTGTGGCAGTGCGGCCTTTTGTGGCCTGCCAAAAAGTCTGTAACTTGCTTTGGTCCCGCCCCCGCCCCCTTGCTAACTGTGGGTTCTGGTGTGTCTCTGTGAGTCCTCCTAGCCAAAGCTGAGGAGTGCTAGCCGAGTGAGGAGGAGCCAGCAGCCCAGGAAGGGGACGGGGACACACACAAAATAATTTGTGTGCATGAAGCCACTTCCCTCAGGCTTGCCTTGGAGCCTCTGTTCCCTCCCTGTTCTGTTCTTATCCCGTCCGTGGGCCACTTGGTGCCGGCAGAAGAACGATCTGTCGGCACGCAGCAGGGAGATGTGACTCGCTGCTCCCCAGCGCATGGCTGAGCCCTTGCAGCCCAGTCCTGTGCCTGGCAGAGGTGCTCCCAGGCTGCTGCCGGGGCAGATAACTGCATATCACCTGGCTGGTGTCTGTAGATTCACTCCAAGCCACCATCTGTGCTGCCTCCGCCCTGGCAGACAAAGGCTGGGAGCCCAGTGCTCATTCACCCCTTCGCCCTTTTTGCCCCACAGCCTCTGTGGAGGACTTCACCATGGGCAAGACACTTGTCAGGGCTCATGAGCTGGGCTGTGCTCAGAGCACAGTCGGATGGGAGACCCCCCAGGGGGAACGTGGGTGCTGCAGGAAGTGGTGTTTCCCCCAGTAGGGGGTGCTCTTCCCTCTGAATGGGGGGGGGGACACAATTGCCCTGGGGTGATAATAGGGGGCATTGTGCTGATGGGAGGCTGCCCACATGTGGATGTCCCAGATCCCACGGCTGCCCTGGCAGACGGGTGCGCTGACAATCCTTCCTCAGCGTTGTCCTTCTTTCCTCCCCGTCCCAAACGACTGTCTAGATAGGCTGGGGGAGTATTCCTCTATCCCGGACCTTTGGAAAGCAGGTTGGGATTTTCAGAGGATGACTAAAATCTCTTAGTATTATTATTAACCCCTCGCCGGACCTGCTGGGGCAGTGACCAAGCGGAAAAGCAGCTGCGTTTAGCTGGCACTTCCTGTAATATTAACTCAGGGATTGTAGCTCTCGAATTGTAAATCAGTGGGATTGGCGAGGCTCTGAGCGAGTGAATGGTGTGCTTGTTCCTAAGGCAGAGCTTTGTTCTCACGCTAGTCCTCTTCCATCCCCCAAACGCCCAGGGCTCCCCACCCAGCCTGGAGGGAGGGTGTATCCAAATCTGACTCACTCCTGTCATGAATCCTCTGTCCAGCTAACGGCCCAGCGGTGTCCCCAATCCACTTCACATAGCAGAGCAGGGTGAGAATGCCGAGCTGTGGCCAGAGGGGTAGGGGCTGTTTGTGTCGGCCTGTTACATGTTCCTGACGTGCTGGAGATCCTGCCTTGCGAGGGGCTGGGAAGCCGCGTGGTGTTATGGCCACAGGGCCTCCCCTGTGTGTGACCTGAAGTGGGAGTGGGCCGGGGAGTGGAAATGGGGTAGAAGATAGCCTGCTGCCATGGTATGAACCCTTTCTGTGAGCACCAGGCGAGAGCCCCTCCCTGCACCAAGCGGAGGCTGCGGTGCTCAGCTTGTTCGCCATGGGCCTGGGATTCTTCTAGCGAAGGGGGAGCGTTCTCGGCTGGCTCTGCAATCTGGGGGCTGGCTTTTTGCCTTGTGCATGGCTTGCCGCACTTCAGCGAGCTGGCTGGAGCTGCTGCCGTGCTCTTGGCAGGACTCCAGGAAGCAGGAGGCACTGCAGCAGCTGTGGGGTCTGGAGGAAGCATTTACAGCAAAGCCTCTGGGTAGCATGTGATGCTCAAAGATTTAGCCCCCGTCCTGCATGAGCTGGAGCTGGTGAGGGCCTCCCGCCCAGCCCGCTGGGGCCCTGCATCCCTGTTCGCTGTCCCAGCTGGAACGTGCTCGGAATCTCGTTATCGCTCACAACAGCTGAGATGAGCACTGGTTTGGTGAAAGGCAACAGTGCATTGCAGTCCCTGGCTGAGTGAAGCCCTGGGCAGGTGCTGCAAAGGGAGAGGAGCTGGTCAGCTCTGAATTTCAGACCCTTAGTGCAGCTTTCTCTCTTTAGTCATGGACAGACGCCCCTCGGTCTTATTTCCTGCAGACCTGGGTCTACAAGGGAGCCTGTCCTAGGCAGTCGTGGCGGGTGGGCTCCATAGACCCACGAGCCCGGGTGCACATTTGAATGAGTCCGGGCGCACATTCCAGGGCGATTTGCTGGAATCTCTGAAAGGCACGGAGTAGTCAGCTACCCAATCAAAGCCAGAGTCTGTGCTGGGGGAAACGGGGCCTTTGATTGTCCAAGTATTGGTTGCAGAAATTCTAAAATGGCCCCCGGGCAAATTGGAGAGTCGTTTCCCCGGAGGACCATTGGAAAGTCTGTGTCTTAGGGAGAAGTGAAACCACTCTGCCTTCGAACGCCTCTGGCTTGGAGGCTCCGAGGGCAGGCAGGGACTGCTCCAGCCCTTTCTGGTCACGCGTGTGACTCCAGACTCTGCTTCTGTACCTCTCCCAAGCTCCTGAGTTTGGAGCAGCGTGTCAGGGGGTGCAAAGGCCATTCCGGCCTGGAGCCTCCTCCCAGCCCTGGCAGCCCCCAAACAGCAAGTGCAGGCTCACACGGCTGGAGAAGCTGCTGAAATGTGTGACTTGGAGGGTAGTGACGCTGCCTAAATGAAGGGCCGTGCTCCATTACTCAGCAGCGGCCAGGCGTACGCCACGGCCCCGCGGGACAGGCTGCAGGAAAAGGCATGTTGCTATGATACCGTTGGCTGTAGCAATGGCTGTGCTCAGAGGAGCCGAAATCTCCTGCACAACAGGGAAAGTCGCCCAGACTGGAAGAGGGGAGGAGGCATCCGCAGACCTTTACTGAAAACTTGGGAACTCTACCAAGGGTGTGGGGGGGGGGGGCAGGGTGTCGGGGGGCAAGGCTGGGGGCCCTCCTGCCCGGGGGAGCAGGGACGCAGTGCTGCCCACACCGGGGGATCAAGGCTCTATGCAGACTCTGTCCTAGCTCCTTCCTGAGCGTGCAGAGATCTGTGCTGGGCCCATGTCTGTTAGCTGGGTCCCAGTGCAGCAGGGAGGGCCCCGTGACGGTTCTGACGGCAGAGCCCGTGTCTATCCTTGGGTCAGAGCTCGAGCTGCTGAACTGGCTCTGGAAGAGGGGTCTGGAAGGCAGCTGCCTAGCGGAGCTCAGCCCAGCAGCCCCCGACTCACTAGGAGCAGGGGCCTGCTCTGTGCTCTGCGGACAGCTGGGAACGGGAGGGATTTGCTGGTGCCACAGACAAGGTGATTTGGGCCTCAGGCTGGGTTAGGACCTTCCAGGTGGATCCGCAGGCTCCTGAGGCTGAGACACAGACAAGAGCCGAGCGCTCCACAGGGCCTTTCCCGCTGGGAACGCTGGGGCGGGCCAGGCTGTCGGGCAGTTCTGGCAGGCGGGAACACAGGCCGCTGGCTTGCCCTGTCGCTTTGGTGTGGAGACTGGGGTGCGGGCTGGGCATCTTCTACCTTCTCGGGGTGATGTGCCGGGGGTGCTCTCGTGCAGGCTGGTGGTGACTCTCCCTCCCGGGCCAGGAGCCTTGACTGGCCCAGATTGGAGCATCTGAGGCCAATTACTCAAAAGCAGGTGCCTTGTGCTGGAGCCGCGGTAGGCTGGGGTCACCCTGCACTGAATCTTGTAGTGAGTCTGAACTCGCCCCCAGGAGTCCTGACTGCTCAGCACGTCTGGAAAATCCGGCTCAAGGCATTTTGGGGGCCCAGAATGGGAGACCCCTGCCCAAATGGGGATCACTCTGGGAGAGATGTGATCCTAACGACGGCGCACATCTGAGATTAACGAACGATGCATGTCTGAGATTAATGAACGGTGCACGACCCTAACGAACGGCTAACGTCTGAGATTAACGAACGGCGCACATCTGAGATTAATGAACGGTGCACGTCTGAGATTAACGAACGGCGCACGACCCTAACGAACGGCGCACATCTGAGATTAACGAACGGCGCACGTCTGAGATTAACGAACGGTGCACGACCCTAACGAATGGCACACGTCTGAGATTAACGAACAGTGCACGTCTGAGATTAACGAACGGTGCACGACCCTAACGAACGGCACACGTCTGAGATTAACGAACGGCGCACGTCTGAGATTAACGAACGGCACACGTCTGAGATTAACGAACGGTGCACGACCCTAACGAACGGCGCACGTCTGAGATTAACGAACGGTGCACATCTGAGATTAATGAACGGTGCACGACCCTAACGAACGACGCATGTCTGAGATTAACAGATGCACCATGGAGCTGTCAGGAGTTTCTCCCTCTGTACAGTCCCATCCCCAGCTCCCTCATGCCCTACTCCTCTGGCTCTGAGTAAGACGTGCCTGGTAACAGCATCCATTAATTCGTACCGTTCACAGGGTTCTTGTGGCTGCGTTGGTCCCAGGCACAAGAGCGTGTCCCTTTCCCTAGTGGAAGTCAGTCCAATAAAACTTGTTACCTCACCCGCCTTGTCTGTAGGGTGAGCGGGGAGCTGATTCCTGTCTGGCTCCCCAGCTCTCTAGGTTTCCTGAATGCTCCCTATACTGTTGGCTTGTGGAACCACATGATCCGACCCGGGGTCTGTTGACCTCTCCGTGGTTCGGGGGACTCTGATGTGCAGCCCATGATTCCGCGGTTTCAGTGCCAGGCTTCTGCATGCAGCACCTGTGGGGCTGGTCTTAGGGGTCTGGCCTGGCCCTGGGCTGGGCGGAGTTGGTGTGTCCTGCTTTGGGATAGTGGGGTTAGCAGGTGTGTTCCGTTAGGATTCCCCTACAGCCCGTCGAGCCCGATGGTGCCGGGGGGCTGCCTGCTGTGCCATGGGATGGGGAGATCAGACTGTTCAGGGAATCAACAGGTCTCCTTGCTCAGCCTGTCCACGCAGACAAGGAAACCCTTCTCCGGGTGGTTTATTTCCCCCTCCCTCCATGGAGGGGAGGGATATTTCAATGGGAGGCAGTTTGGGGCAGGGCCTTGTCCTCTTGTCTGCCAGGCTCCCACTTTGTGCTCTGTGTCTCGGCTTGTGTGGCAGAGCCTTCTCTTAGCCAGCAACGGGGGAAGAGAGCTAGATTCTCGTGGCCAGAAACTGGCAGAGAATTAGCCCATTCTCCTCTCGCCCTTCTGGAAATGTGAACTGTCATCATCCATAATTCATCAAGGGGCCATTTGACACCAGGCCTGGGTGCTCGGACTCCCTCCCTCGCAGTGGGAAAGTGCCGGCCAAGAGTATTCCCGAGGAGCTGCCGACAGGAAGCGTGTCCTGTTTCCGCACCCTCGGGGTGGGGGGTTCTTTTGGTGAAAGAAGGGAGAAGAATCATGAATTCAACAAGGACTGGGGTGTCTCTGTCCCCGTTTCATAAATGAACAGCTGCTGTTCAGCCCTCCCGGAAGCTTACGCCATTGTAAAGCCAAATATAAAACTGTAACAGTGTTTTTAAGTAGCAGTGAGCTGATTGCTCCATTACTGTTTACCGAGGCATTTACAATCGCACACAGAATGCACTTCAGATAAAACCATGATGGGATGCTGACTTTAATGGCTTACATTTGCATTTGAGGGCTGGGAGGGTGGGTAGCAGCGCAGACACCCTGCCAGCTCTGTCAGAAATCCTGCCGAATTCAGAACTGGAGTTCCTCTATTTATGGCCTATTCTCCAAACATGGCACGTTTTTATGTACCAAAAGAAAAGGTGGGGAGTGTGGCTGACTGATGATTTTATGTTTTCCTCCAGGTCATTGATAAAAATGTTAAATAGCGCAAGGCCAAGAACAGGTCCCTGCAGGATCCCACTAGAGAAACACCTGCTCAGTGACGATGCCCTATTTATAGTAACATTTTCAGATCTATCAGCTGCCTTTTAATCCATGTAATGGGCCATGTTAATTTTATGTCATTCTAGTTTTTAATCAAAATGTTGTGTGGTATCAAGTCAAACACTTTGCAGTCGTCTTAGTCTATTACATCAGCGCTATCACCTTGATCAACCAAACTTGTCGTCTCATCCAAAAAATGATACTCAATTAAGTTGGACAGGTTCTATTGTCCATACGTCCAGACTGATTGGCATTAATTATGTTACCTGGGCAGTTCTGTAGCGATGTCCCTGTGAGGGAATAGAAATGCTCTCAATGGCTCCTCTGACTATTGTGGGAAGGTGTCCATATTCCCCTCTGATTCTTGACATACCTGAAGCTGTAACCTGACTCCAGGTGGGGGGAAGAGGTCACCTGACCTCCTGCCTGGGAAGGAGACAAAGGAAGCAGGGGAGGAGCTGGGGAGTGAGTTTCAGTCTGCAGCTGGCTAAGGAAGGGCAGGGAGGCCCAGAGAGGGTCTGGCCTCCCTGGACCCCCGAAATGGATCCAGCTGAGGGGTCCGGTTCGCTCTATCCACAAGCTCTGTTAGATCATGTTCCTGTCGACTAATAAACCTCTGTTTTACTGGCTGGCTGCGAGTCACGTCTGACAGTGGAGTTGGGGTGCAGGACCCACGGGCTCCCCCAGGACCCCGCCTGGCTGGGCTCGCTGGGGGAAGCGCACGGAGGGGCAGAAGGTGCTGAATGCTCTGAGGTCAGACCCAGGAAGGTGGAAGCTGTGAAGCTCCTAGCCTTGGAGACAGGCTGTTTACGGAGAAGAAGCTTCCCCCCAGAGTCCTGACTGGCTTCTTAAGGAGCAGGTCCAGACCATCGCCCCGGGGACTCCGTGACAGTCCCTACCTGCTGTGCCTGGGATGAACATGCTGACACTGGCCTACCTGCCTGGACAGCCCTCGCCGGCTCCAGGAATAACAGCCAGCCTAGCTCCTGTCTAGCACAATCCAAGGATGTGGAGCAGGTCTCCACTTACAGCTCGCCTCCCTCTCTCTGTTGCAGGCTCAGCATATTATGACAACGTCCGCCCCTTGGCCTATCCCGATTCGGACGCCGTGCTCATCTGCTTTGACATCAGCCGCCCGGAGACACTGGACAGTGTACTCAAGAAGGTCAGTGTCCGGTTGCTGTCCCTCGAAGCAGGCTCTGCCACTCCAGCCCAGGGTGCTACTCCCAGAGGCCTGTTGCTCTTCTGGGAATTGGTAGCCTGAGGCCTGTGGAAATGGGGTCAGGGCATTGCCATGGGCCAGGCGAATGCCCCGTCGACGCGCTAGGCTTGGCAGTGTGTCCTGGCCGTTATCTAACGCCCAGCTCAGAATGGGGTCAGGCTCCCTGCTCACAGGGATGGGTCCCTGAGTGGTGGGGCAAGACGGCCTGTGCACACTTGCTCACCTGGTGTGCATCCTCCTCCCTCAGGGTGCTCACACTGCCTGGGAAAGGACCAGCTCCTTCCTGGAGTGAGTTTCCTGATACCGGAGCCCTTCTGGAGGGGCCAATCCCCTGCCCTGAGCCAGCTCGGAGGCCATTTTCCTCATTCCCCCACACCCAGGCTGCAGCAGAAAGTGACACATTTCAGTCGGAAAAGAGCCCTTATGAATAGTGCAGCTCCTGGAGAGGGCTGGAGAAAAGTGTGCGTGTGAGTGGTGTGTGTGTGGGAGTGGTATGTGTGTGTGGGAGTGGGTGTCTTGGCGGGTGGTGGTCTCAGAAAGCGCTCTGCATCTCAAAGCCCCGGTTAGCACCCCCAGCAGCTGGCGTGGTAGGAATTAGCTCACGGCAGAGTTGAGAAGTGGCCCCTGGTGCCCATTTTCTTGTGACTGTAGAGTTCATTAGCTGGCTCGGTCCCCCTCAGGTCAGCGTATGCACCATGGAGAGGCCGGCAGCCAACTCCCCACAGGCTGACAACAAAAATAACCAGCTGTGCCACTGAACCTCAGCCCCGTCTGAGAATAAGATGAGTTGGCACGAGGGTGCTGGCCAGGCAGGGAGGCAGAGGGCCACAGTGAATCCATGGGCACTTGGATGCTGCCTGCCAGGGGCCACTGGCAGCATAAATCTGAGCTGACTGGTCACGCTTCTCCACTAGCGGCCAGAGGTTTGTCTAGTGGCAGTTTAGCAAAGCCGTTGGGTGTGGCTGGGATTAGTAGGTCAGATCTTTAGAGCTACCCAGGGATAACAGATTTTGGGGAGCATGCGCTACGTGATGCAGAGAGGGGAGGCTACCAGGGACACCCCATGGCACTGCAGGGAATGGTGCTGGGAAGCACTGAGTGACCCAATGACCCTGAATTTTGCTTATGGGTATCATGCTGTTGGAGCAGCCTCCTTGCTGGTGAGCTGCAAAACCCACATCTGTGACCCGACAGCACTTCCTGTTACCCGGCATCCTGGCCAGACTCGGATGGGCCATTACATTCCGTCGGCTGAGATTCCTTCTGCCATTACCATTGCTGTGCTCTGTGAAATAGCTGCTCTGTCCCACTCCAGAGGGGCGCCGTGGTTGATGTCTGCTTTGAAAAGCACTTGGGAGTCCCGTGGAGTGAAAGGCCCTTCAGAAATTGAAGAGATCACTATTGTTGCTCCCGCTAACAAGCCCCAAGTTACTGGACTGGCCCAGACTCTGCCTTCTGAATAAGACACATTGTGGTGTCTGGCTTGGTGGTCCCTCCACAGTTTTGCCAACTGCTGAGCTGAAGCAAATGCCTCTTGTTCAGCTGTTCCTGCTTCTAGGGAGCACTAGGAGATCCTGGCGAAGGGGACAGAGACCTTTTCACAACTCTGTCAGTGGCTCAGAGTTTGGATCCCTAGATCTGGCTCTTGCGGTTTAGCGGGTGGCAGGCTGCATGCGGATGGTAAGGAGACTCATTGCCCAGTTTAAGGATCTGCAGAATAACAGCGACAGCAAATCCCTTCTACCTTAATGAGCAAGAAACCCACTAATAACTGTCTTGAGCTGGCATTTATTTATAACTGTCTGCAGACACTCCCGTGCTGTTAAATGCAAGATCTTCCCGGCACAGCTTTCCCAGATACCTCAAATACTATTAGGCAATGTCTTTTTGATCTGGCAACTTAAAATAAACTCTAAATCACCAGGGATTTAAGTACCTCTGAGTAGATGCCTTGTTTCCTTTGGCGCAGGTTTTGCAGTCTTCAGAGGTGAGGAGAATGCCTAAGACACCATGAAGTAGAAATAGGATTTAGCTTTTGATATCAAATGAGTAAGGATAATAAAGCTGCCTACTGCAGCCCTGGACCAAGATGCTAATTCAACAGGAATCTTTATTATCACTGCCCGTCTGATGCCTAGGATGCAAAACCTGAATGAGCATTTGATTCATGAAGCCTTAGTTTATATAAACAGCACGTCGCACTGAGGGGGAAGGAGCCACCTGAGAGAATCCAAACAAGTGGCTTGCTAGTTTATCCAGCCTGGACTTTCATGGTGCACTGCCTTCATCCTGACAGGTCTTGGTAGTGCAGCCCTGTGCCTGGGACCCACAGCAGACTCCAGCCCCTCCCCATTTGCCTGGTTATAGACCAGAATCAGGCCCCTCGCTCTCCAGAGCAGGGGACTGTGTCATTTCGGGGCGGCAGCAGTTTGGAGCCTAATTCGGGTGATCCTGCTGCTCCACCTTTTCCAGGATTGGGATCTCTATCCCCTGGATGAATGCTGATGTTTGCGTTCAAGCTACCAAAGAATTTTAGGCACCTGAGTCACGGCAACTGGCAGTGAGGACAGAGACCGTGAAATCTCCCGTGAGCTGTGCAGTCAGCTGCTGGTGCAGTGGACGTGCTGAGCCGCTCTGAGGCTGCGCGTGTCCCTGGCCACAGGTGTGAACAGTCTGTGGGGAAGCAAACATTGAGCCCCACCCTCCTGGTGGAAGAGATGGTTCTTCTCTTTCTCCAAGCCCAGCTGTGGCTGCTCTGCCCTGACCTGTGCAGAATGAAACTGGTGCGATTCGGGGCCACGTATTTTTCCATCAGACCGTGGGCACCACGCCATTTTTTAATCGCCTGGAGTATTTCCCCCTCTCCTCCTCTAGTAGGATATTGCTAATTCTGAATGAAGGCTGGAGGAAGTGAGATGCTGGGAGTTTCTGCTCACGGTCTGGCTGCACCTCCCGGCACGGCAGTCAGCACAGAGCCAGGTAGCTGACTCCAGATCACAGCCAGGGTGACCTAGAGACAAATCTTCTTTCGGGAGGGCTGTGGGGCGGAGAGGTCACAGGGGATGGTTTTATTTTCTGCTGCAGTCAATGAACTGCATGCTGGAGCTTCAAGCTGCCAGTTAGAGCAGAGGAAATGGCCGTTTGATGCCCAAGGCTTCCAGTTCCTGAGGCCATTGGCCATGGTTGTGCTCTGAAGTCTGACAGGCTTTGACGGCTCCCGACTGCAAACCAATTCTGTGTTTGCTGTGCAAATAGCTCCCTGCTGACTGTGGTGTCTTGGAAACAGTTGTGTAGAGGGCTCAGCTGGGAACCCTTTGAAGTGTCAGATCTGTGCACCAGACTGTGTGGTCATTACTTTTCCATAGTTATGCCCAAAAGTGCCCCCCCTGGGGGCCCATGGTGGGGGATGGGAGCTTAAGCTTAGCAGGTCTGCAAGGCACATCTGGAACAAATGAGCAGAAAGCCCCCTATTCAAGAGACACTCTGCTCATTCCCTGCTTGAGACAGTCAATAGTGCCTTGGTGAGCTAATCGCCCTTAATCGGCCAGTTCGAAGGTGGGGTGGGGTGGGGTGGGGGGGAGCCCAGCCCCTCTCGGTGAGAGCCCCCCACCCTCCATGAGCTGCCGTTTAACCCCGCCCCCACTGTGCTCTCTCCTGCAGTGGCATGGGGAGACCCAGGAGTTCTGCCCCAACGCGAAGATCGTGCTGGTTGGCTGTAAGCTGGACATGCGGACAGATCTGAACACCCTCCGGGAGCTCTCCAAGCAGCGTCTCATCCCCGTCACACACGAGCAGGTGTGCTTCTCGGGGGGCTCCGGGGGCGGGGTGGAGAAGGGCGAGGGGGGATACACAAAGTCCTGCTAGCTACAGGGAGGCTGACAGAGGGCAGACAGCCCAGCTCCCGTCCACTGTGCTAGGACCAGCAGCCAGACCTCTCTGCTGATTTGACCCAGGCTCCACGGAGCAGGCAGCTCTGGTTCGCAGACGCTCTTCTCTGTGCCCTCGACGTGAGCTGGGGATATTCTCAGTGCGCTTGCTGAATATTCAAGTTGCGGACGCCTCCCAGGAGCCATTACTCTGCACAGAGGCGTCAGTTTCTGGTTAGCACCTAACAGCTAAAATTACTTTCCTGGAAGGTGATGAAGACACTTGATCTCACCTATAAAGTGGGTGGCAAAGGCAGTGGGGGATGGGGCTGCTGTAAGGTGGGGGGCTCCAGCAGGAAGCTCAGGAAGAGGGGCCGTTCTCCATTCTCTCCTCCTCTTGCTGCTCCCTGTTAAGGGTGACTTGCCGGGCTGCCTGCTGCAGCCCAGGTGGAGTGAAAGGCAGAAGCCAGCGTTCAGTGACTGCAGTTGGGGGCAGAGCTCTAGCCTTGAATGTCACGTGTCAGAGCTGATCATGGCCCGTTGGAGGCAATGCCTCTGCATCTGACCATGAGCGCCCTCCGCCTGGAGCAAACAGGGAGTAAGACAGAGGAGGCTGCTGTCTGTGGGTTCGTTAGGCCACCCCTCCAAGGAGGCCACTGCTCAATTACCCCGAGACTGGTCCTGAGGTCGGGTGCCTGGCTGGCCACATGACAACCAGTTCTCTGTCAGCTGGGTGAACTCATCGCTGGGCACGGCATATTCCCCCAGAGCGTTGTGATCACAGATGGACTCTGTCCTGCTGCTTTGGTGCATGCCGCCCAGTACCCGATAACCTCTCCAGGGCACTGCTGCCAATTCTGAGAGCTACACGGGACTTGCTGCACAGTCTTTGAATGGGATGGGGTGGGGTGTTACCTGCCAGATTTCGATGGAGTGAACTGGGGTGAAAGCCCCAAAGGAGAAATTCACTCCTGTGCAGGGGGCCAGTGCAGGGCCCACACAAGCTGAAGCCCTTTCCAATCTATTTAATCAAATTGATGCAAACCTGGCCCTCCTGCCATCTGAGAGCAGGCCCTCTTGCCTGTCACAGGCTGATTCTGCCCGGCACCTGATACCAGTGTACCTGGCACAGCCACCCCCTTGGCACCTATGGTGCTGGCTGCTCAGGAGGCTTGTCTGTGTTTGGAGAGGGGATGATCCCCGCTGAGCTGCACTGACTGCCCGCAGCTGCCAGCACACACAGGCTGATGCCATGTGAAGGGCTGCTGCCAGCGGCTGCCCTGCAAACCCTTCTCTCCCTTCCCCACTCCTAGGGCAGCGTGCTGGCACGGCAGATGGGGGCAGTGGCCTATGTGGAATGCTCCTCCAAGGTCTCCGAGAACAGCGTGCGGGACGTCTTCCACGTAACCACGCTGGCCTCCGTGAACAGGATGCACAAGAATCTCAAGCGCAGCAACTCCAAGCGGGGACTGAAGCGGGCGTCTCAGATGCCCAGCCGGACGGACTTGTTGAATGACACAGAGATCAGGAAAGACCGAGCCAAGAGCTGCTCCATCATGTGACACATGGGCTGTAAATAATGTGTGTGTGTGTTGTTTATTTTGTACAGTAACGGGCCTAGACACGGGCCCGGCGCTGGCTGCGGGAGCCAGCTGCCTTCCCAGGGCTTTTCTTTTAGTCTCTAGGTCTGAGAGACACTAGCTGCAAATCAGGGTGCATGTGTCACCCCCCCACCATGGAGACTTCTGGATTGGCTGTTGCTGTGCTGACTGCTCGGGGTAAAGGAACCACTCGGCAGAGGAATATTCAGGGGCTGGAAAGTCTGTGATGAAGTGATGGGGGGAAAAAGGGAGAGTGTGTGTGTGTGTGTGTGAGAATCTCCTGTACACACATCTCCCTGTGTATGTGCAGCTGTACCTACACACACAGCGTGCACAGGGACAGGCAGTGGGTCTGGAATGGAGGCCAGGGAAGTGGGGGGAACTGAGTGTTCCTGGGCCAAAGAAATAATGTCCCAATATCCTTTTAGGATTAAACGCAGCAGGTGAGTCAGTGGGGCTCAGCCTGGCTCCGGTCCCCGTAGAAAGTAGATCTGGGTCAGTGAGCTGGGAGTGGAAGGCTCCCTGGGGTGGACAATAACCCAGTGGGGCTTTTGTCAGCCCTAGCGGAGGACAGAGAATTTGCCCCTTCCGAGACATTTTAATTCCATCCAAACTCTGTTGAAACAGTTGTGATATCCCCGGGGGGAGACCTGGCCCCAGAGGAGAGGTCAGTCCCAGCAGCTGCACCCCGTGAACAGAGGCTCCCTTTAGCACTCAGCTGCTATTGGGGTGAATGTGTAGCACAGCCGATAGCCGGGCGAGTAATGTCCGCAGAGCAATCCGCAGTAACCATCCAACTCCTGTTCTCCAGCCATTCCCAGCCGCAGATCCCGTCGCATGGTATCCGTGTTTGGTTTGAATACACAAAAAAATCCTCTTCCCCTGCCCCCATCTCCACTCTGTCAGTGGGAGGGATGGAGCATCTGACCTTGCTAGCCCCTTGTAACCGGCCTGCTACTGCCCCCTCTCATTGCTTCTAATGGCCTCTAATGCCTTTGACTACAAGCTTAACTTTGACTTGATGTCACACAGACACTTTAAGGAAAAACACCAACCTCATTGCCTGGGCCCGTCCGTGTTGAGGGGCTGCAGAGATCTAATAAACAACGTCATTGAAAAACAAGGTGCTCGGCTTGGTTTCTTGTGAACGAATGCAGCAGAACTGGGCCCCCATCACGCCAAACAGGTTCATCATCTCTTTCGTGGGGGCATCGCTGTGGGTCTCACACACGCAGAGGAGAGAAGCAGCATGTTAGGCTGCACGCGGTCCCTCTGGAAGCTCGGTACTTAGGTCTAAGTCGACATGCATTCCGTCCTGTCAGCACTTGGGCAATGCAGGCCAGTGTGGGCTGCACCAGGCTTCACAGTATCGCCCTGGGCAAGTGGCAAGAACAACTGGCTCCTGAGGTCAGTGGCTTGCACATCCATGCCCCAGCAAGGCTAACGGCTGCAGCCAGAGCACAGCAGTTGGTTAAGGGTCTGGAGCCTGAGACAAGGCTAACAGAAGCAATGTGCAGTTGGGTAGAGTCTACCACCTATGTATAAATGGAGAAGGGCTCAGTAGACCCAGGGGAGAATGAGGACTGGGCAAGGTGTCTGGAAAACACTCAGCAACATCAGCCCCTTCTTGTGCCCTTTCAGTCCAGGGATCTCTAGCCATCCTGTGCTGAGCGCTGGGTCAGTGTCCGTCTGGGAGCGGGCTGGCCCCATCGCCCTCCTAGCGAAGTGCCTCACAAGGTTTTGGTGCATTTATCCGTGGTGCAGCTCTCCCAGGCAGGGCCGCTGGGGAAGTGAGGCTCAGAGACACAGTGATTTCCCCAAGTCCCAGGGAAAGGCTGTAGTAACAAGGCTGTGCTCCTACGTGGCTGTAAGACCAATGGGTGAGAAGAACTGTGGCCCACGGTATGGGGCACAGCATCTGTAAAGGAGGGCTGGATTCACTCTCCTGTCGGGAAGAGGCAAGGGGTTTGGCTCTTGCCTGTATTTTGATTACGTTCAGTGATGAAGCACAAGCCTTTAAGGCCCGATGGAACCAGGTTAGCTCGGCTCACCTCCTTTGGAACGGGCCAGAGAATATCACCCCTGTCTGTAGCCCACTATTTGTGTTTGTGTCCGGCTAAAACAGCCTTGGAAAGGCAGCCAGTCTTATTTTGAAGCAATGGAGACTCCATTTCTGCCCTCAGTAGTGTGGCCCAGTGGTTAATCACTTGCCTTATTTCTACCAGGAATTTCCTTGGTGCCAGCTTCCAGCCCTTAGGTCCCGTTCTGCTCTCCTCCAGAGATTAAAACGCTGGTTAGTACCTGGTATCGGCTCCCTGAGGAGGTACGTAGACACTGTTATCACAGCACCTCACGCGCTTTTTGCAGTCTCTCACTAGCAGGCTTTTTCTCCAGTCCCTCAGTCATTTTTTATGGCTCTGTTTCGCACCCACTCCAATTTTTCAACAACCTTTTTACTAGGTGGGCACTGGAACGGTTTGTATTAGTCCAATATTGGGCTCACCAATGCTGCACCCAGAGGAAAAATCACCTGCCTACTGCACTGTTAATACAGACCAGGATCACATTAGTGCTTTGTGCCACAACATCATACTGGGAGCGTGGGTTGAGTCACTCGTCCACTATGACCCCGAAAGCATTTTCAGCCTCACTGCTTTCCAGGCGATAGCTTTGCATATGGCTGGAATAACATGCATTTGTCACGGAGTCCCTGGGGCGATGATCTGGACCTGCTCCTTCAGAAGCCAGTCGGGACTCTGGGGGGAAGCTTCTTCTCCGTAAACAGCCTGTCTCCAAGGCTAGGAGCTTCACAGGTTATAGCTGCCACCTTCCTGGGTCTGACCTCAGAGTATTCAGCACCTTCTGCTCCTCCGTGCGCTTCCCCCAGTGAGCCCAGCCAGGCGGGGTCCTGGGGAAGCCTGTGGGTCTGCACCTCAACTCCACAGTCAGATGTGACTCTCAGCCAGCCAGTAAAACAGAGGTTTAGTAGATGACAGGTACATGGTCTAGCAGAGACCACACAGCGAGTGCGACCCCTCAGCTGGATCCATTTTGGGGGCCAGGGAGCCAGGCCAGCCTGCCTGTAGCTCTCTGCCTCTTCCCAGCCAGACCCAGACCGACTGACACTCACCCCCCAGCTCCTCCCCTGCTTCCTTTGTCTGCTCTCCGGGCAGGAGGTCAAGTGACCTCTTCCCCCCACCTGGAGTCAAGTTACAGCTTCAGGCATGGACCCCTTCACACAATAGTCAGAGGAGCCACTGAGAGCATTTCTATTCCCTCACAGCATTTCATCTGAACAGGCACAGTTTACCCAGTGATCCAGGTCGCTCTGTATGATTGCCCTCTCCTCCTCATTCTTTACCATTCTGCCAAGCTTTGGGTGACCCACCAATTTTATCAGCAGTGATTTTTTTATAATTACTTCCAGCTCGTTGCTGAAAATGTTGAATAGCATCAGACCTAGTACTGATCCCTGCACTCCCCTGCTAGAAACTCGCCTGTTTGACATCACTGCTCACTACTTTTTGAGATCTGTCGGTTAGCCAGCAATTAATCAAATTCACATGTGCTTTCCTGGTAGTGTATAGTGCTAATATTTTAATCAGAATGTCCTGGTACTAAATCAAACACCTTCTAAAAGTCTGAGGATATTACATCTACACAGTTAGCTTTGTACTGGATTCTAAATCACTGGAAATTTAAAAATCAAGATTAGACGTTTTTCTAAAATATATTCTCTAGTTAAAGCACAACTATTGGACTTGAAGCAGGAATTAATACAGGAAAGTCTCATGGCCTGTGTTATGCAAGAGGTCAAATGAGAATAGATGATCACATTGGTTCCCTCTGACCTTAGAGTCTACGAACCTTATCATCCAAACTTGCTATCTCATCAAAGAATGACCGATTTTCCATAAAATCATGTTGATTGGCATTAATTATATTCCTGTCCTTTAACTCTATAGTAAATGAATTCCTTATTAGCTTTTCCATTATTTTGTCTAGGCTTGATGTCATGTTAACCAGCCTAAAGTTACCTGAGTCACCCTGCTTGCCCTTTCTAAATACTGTTGCAACATTAGCACCTTTCCAGTCTTCTGGCATTTCTCTAGTATTACACAATTTATTAAAAATTAAATTAGCAGGCTAGAGAGCTCCTCAGCCAGCTCTTTTAGGACTCTTGGGTGCATGTCATCTGGGCCTGATAATTTAAAAATATTTATCCCTAGCTGATGTTGTTTAACATCCACCTTTGTACTTTGAAAGAAGCAGGGTGATGTACTCACATCACATGGGGATAGCAGTCCATTAGTAACTGACAAGATATTTATTGAACATTTCTGCCTTTTCTGCAGCATTATTAATAATTTTGCCATCTCCAGCTAGTAATAGACCTATACCATTGCTAAGATTTCTTTTGTTCCTAATATACTTTAAAAACTCTTTCTTATTGTCCTTAGCCCTGTTAGCCATGGATTTCTTTTTCTTGATGTCTTTAGCTTCCCACATAAATTGCCTACGTAACTTCTAATTTGTATTGCTTGTGTAAGCAGTGTCAGGAATGAGATATATTCTGACATCTGGTGGCGAACTATGGGAATTGCAGTGAGTTATGGAAAATAACTTTGGGGCTGATCAATTTGCATAGACACACCCACTGCACCTAGCCTGAGCCCACAGCAGCCCACATGGCCACTTCGGCTGATGTGGGAGCCCCAGTTTCTATGTTATTGGGGCAGGACATATAACGTGATGTTACCCTGATTTTGTGAATGAAGGACTATGGACACATACTTGGCCCTTGTTATGATGGAGGTACTCGCCATCATCTAGGTATCACTCACTGGGTAAAGGCCATGCATTTCAGAACACTCTGAGATTAAAAGAGGCTGGGGATGAGCACTTATGTCTTTTAGTGAGGGCTTTGTTTGAGGGCCCTACAGGCCTATAGCACCCTGCCTCTTTCTACTGGGGAATGTCAGAGTTAAATTTTGCTTCTATTAGGAGCCTGGGTTCAGGCTGCTAAGCTGAAATCACTTTAGGCTCACAGGTGAACCTGCACTAAGGCTCCCTTGCTATATACTGAAATCACGTAAGAGCTAAAGAAATCACTGAGCACTGTCTCAAGTTGGGGGACCTGAACATAGTGCAGAGTGGCTGGTGTAGCTGAGCTGTCTGTGTGTTGGCTAGCAGGATGGCTAGCGGAGTGACTGGTGCAGCAGAGCAGTCTGTGTGTTGACTAGCGGAGCCATTTGTGCTGCTGACGGAGTGACTGGCACCGCAGAGCGGTCTGTGTGTCGGCTAGCAGGATGGGCTAGTGGAGTAGTTGGTGCTGCCGGTGGAGTGACTGGCGCAGCAGAGCAGTCTGTGTGTTGACTAGCGGAGCCATTTGTGCTGCTGACAGAGTGACCGGCACCGCAGAGCTGTCCATGTGTCGGCTAGCAGGACGGGCTAGCGGAGTGACTGGCGCTGCAGAGCGGTTCGAGTATTGGCGAGCAGAGCACTTCGTGGGATGGCCAGCAGAGCGGATTGCGGTGAGGGCTGCAGCGGAACCCCACAGAGAGACGGCGCAGTCGGCCTCGGACCACGTAAGGTGCCCCGTGCCCTACCCTCCATTTCCACCCAGGCTGGGAGGTAAGACTCTGCCGAGTGACTTTTGAACTCTGCACTGACCAAGAACAGAGACTCTTGGGCTGTTGGACTTTTGGGACTATTGAGTGACTTTTTGGGGTTTTGGAACTCAAGAGCCAAAGGGAAGGCCACGGCCTATTTGCTGGGAGGGGGCTCCTGGTCCATGGTTTGGTTTAACCTTGTTTGTGGTGTTTCCCCAATCTAATGCCACATTGGTTCTCCCTGTTATTAAAAGGCTTTTGGTACACTCATACTCTGTGCTTGCGAGAGGGGAAGTATTGTCTCTTACAGACGCCCAGAGGGGTGGTATAGGGTTGTCCCAGGTCACTGGGTGGGGGCTCGAGCCGGTTTTGTATTGTGCTATTGGAATGGAACCCCTGGATACGGAACCCAGCCCTTGTTGCTGCCAGCTCTGATGGGCAGAAGGGTTACACTTGCAATCCACTGCCCTTTTTCCATGGTGTTATACATTGCTTTTCAGTTTCTAATTGCTCCCTTCGCGCCACCATTGAACTAGAATGGGCTTTCAGCCAAAGTTGTTCTCTTTTTCAATTGTGGAATTGTGGCTTTTTGGCCATTTCATAAATATATACTTTTAAAGAACTCACAACTTTCATTCATCTTTTTTTGTCAGAATTTTCTCGGCTTTGGGAAGTTAGCTCCTCGGAAGCACCAAGTGTCTATATGATTGGCTGGGACTCTTCTTTGCCCATATTGAATGCACTCAGGTCACATTCCCCGGTTCTAGGCAACCAGCAACTTCCAGCCAAGTGAGTAATTCATAAAGCCACCAGCTGTTGTTATCTAACGCACGGTTATGAACACAACCTGGAAATAAATCTCTGATCCTGGGCATTGTATGAACTCACATTGTACTCAGTATCTTGTATAACAAAGGATTAAAAAGCCAGGAAAATCCTCAATGGCATGTTCTCACCTAACAAGGGCTGGTCACACCCATCTCAGGGAAACATAGTGGGGCAACAAAAACCTTTAGGCAACATCTGCATGAGGAGGGACAGAAAAGCCTGGTTTATAGAGGAGGGCACAGAACATAGTGAATGGGCTGCAGGACACAGAGCAGGCTCTCCTAGCCATCCTCTCTCAGTACAAGGAGCCAGGGATCATCAGGGAAATTAAAAGGCAACTCGTTTAAAAGTGGCCAAAGGTTGTGCAATGAGTGGGTGACCGTGTCAGCAGCAGAACGCCCAGTGCCCAGATCTAGCTGTTGTTCCTTGACCCTCCGGCACCTGCAGCAGACTCAGCACTCTTTGTTAATGGGAAGATGCAGAATCTGGATTGCGCTGTGGCTGGCGCAGAACCATTCATCCATCAGAAAGAGGCATGAGCACTGTCAGGCAGGTTCCTGAGCTGCTGGCGATGCTTTCCCATTTCTCAGGTTGCCGGCGCAGAAAGACAACCCGGCCCTTAGCGCGGCTGCACTTAGCGGAGCTGGGACCACAGTGTTGCTGCTTCTGCTACTGGTGTGTGTTTTATATATATAAAAAAAGGAACTTTCCAGCTCTTGCTGCTGAACTGGCCCCGGGGAAGGAGCGTGACCAGCAGAGACGTTCGTCCCAGCAGCTTTGGGTGGGCGTGGGAAGAACATACCAGAATTAAGGGCCAGTGAGGTCGACTCCAAGGCCATTCAGATAAAGGCAAAGAGATGTTAAAGCCCTCCAAGGGGAGGCCTCTGGTGTCCCCGCTCATTCTCAGCAGCAGCCCCAGGTTCCCTGCCCGTGGGAATGGCTCTTCAGCTGCAGGGGATCAGCTGCCTGAGGACAGTGGAGCAAATCAAGAGCAGGGGTCAGCATGGAAGCTAAGGAAGCAGTTTCCAGGATGGTGGAGCTGGGGTGTCTATGGCTCAGCAGCTTGGGTCACGTGTCTGCTCCTGAGATGTGCCACCTGGGGTACTCCTGCATTTGAGGGCTCCCATGACACTTGCATGATGTGGGAGGCTCTGGTCCGTGACTGGTGCTCCCAGCTGCTATGGCTGAGACGGTGCGTTCCCTGCGAAGACATCAGGCTGCTGGGGAAAAGCTCCGATGAGGACAGGGGAAGCAGGTGGGTACTGCAGCTGAACGGGGGCGGGGAAGGCATGTTGGTTTCTTCTCGAGACCTGGTTCGGCGCACAGAGCCGTCGGGGTGAATCTAATCTGAACTGGCAGTTCCGACTGACCTCTGAGCGGGGGTGAGATTCCCAGAAGGTCACACAGACTATTCCCTGCACTTGTTTTCTGAATGTTTTTTCTCAGTGAGCCAGTAACTGTCTTTCCAGCACAAACCCGCTCCCCTCCTGGGCCCGCCCCACCGTGAGAGACAGCCGCCAACACGCTGCATAGCGAGAGGCGATCTGCGTGGGCGAGGAACGACCGGGCTGTCAGGTTTGACGGCCAGACCCCTGCAATTCGGCAGCACCGGGGGTCAGAGGGCAGGGGCAGCAGCCACAGAATGAGAGCCCAAGTGACATTCATTAAGGGCTCCCTGGGAGGGATTGAAAGCGCAGAGAGGGGGCTGGGTCACAGCTGACACATGGAGTTTTGGAGATCAGGAGGAGAAGGCAGGGGAAGGTCTGATCTCTGAGAGTCAGCGGTGGGGCTGGGAGGGCGGAGGGGGCTGCTGACAGCCTGGCAGGCAGCTGGCCCTCCACAGCCCCCTTCCTTCACAGAGTGCCCAGAGAGCCTGGGTCATCAGTTAACTCCTTCAGTGCCAGTGTCAAATGCACAGCAGCCAGGACACTGTCTCCAAACCCAGAAGGGTGAAATGTATCAGGTACATTAGGCAGGGCTGAAGGGGTTAATAAAGTAGCCAGGTCAGCCATTGCACAAGAATCCCCCATACCGCCCATGGGAGAGCAGACAGCTCCTGCAAGCTGTAAGGGGGCCACAGGCTGGGTGAAGAGGGGAGCAGACACAGGTGGACTGGCTATAACTGCTGTGGCGTTTTTCTGACCCTACTGGCCACATTGGCTGGGAGGGAAGAACAGACCTGTGACTGGCGGAACGGGGTTTGGGGAAGCCCTGCTGTACGCTCAGGTGGCCATGCAGTGTTGCCAAGGCCAGAGAGACTGGCAGCCAGTTGACTGAGCGAGTCCTGTGGCTAAGGAGCAAGGGAATGAAATTGCTTTATGGCAGCTGGAACCCACAACAGCTTCTCCCCTGCAAGATCACCAAAAGAGCATAAACCAAGGAATGGTGAAACTCTAAAACCCCCTCCTGCCCCCCCCCACCCATGGAGGCTCAGCTGAATCACAAAGCCCCCAAGCCATCTGCAGACACCAGGGCAAAACCAGGCCAGCTGTCTGTTGTACAAACCACAAACAAGCTGGCTTTATTCTCAATTAAAACGCAGGAACTCAGAGAGACACCCCCAAACTGCTGAATAGATCAAACGACAATGTACCACCACCCACTTCAATCTCCAAAATCAGCACTGCCCTGCCCTGCTCTACCACCTCCCCTCACCAGGAAATCAGTCTGCCTGCAGTGCCCCAGAGATGCTGTATTTATAGGGCTTAGCTCCACCTCCTTGAAAGCAAACTCAGTGTGACATGCACTAGGCATGCTCATTACTGGCCACAGGTCCTTAAACAGCAGAAAGAAGGGAAGCTGCTGGCCAGGTTTCATGAAACTTCTGGAACCTTTTATTGGATAGTTTTGCAAAACTTTTCTGGTGTTTCCTGAAACTCTTTCTCCCCTTGCTGCAAAGGGAGGGAACTGTCATTTCTATGCCTGTCTCCCTTTGCAGCATAGTTCTAACTAACTGGAAGCCCATGGCATGAAAACAACGAGTCTGCACTGAAAGTGATTTGTGACCAGTTACTTCTAGGACAGCTTGATAAAGACTAAAGTGAAAAGCATGCAACTGCTAGAAAACGTGCCTCCCCTCCGAGCCCAAAGGGACCCAAATCTCAACTGTTTGGAGTCCTGTTTGAAACTCACAACCTGTGACAACTGTGGGTCCTAAACCTGGCAAAGTGCTCAACCTTTCATCCTTCATCATAAATAAGGCCTGTATGGGCTGCTCACTCCACTCCTCCAATTCCAGCATGCAGCTTAATATTCTGGCACTCACTTCTCCACCAGCCTGCTTGACTAGAAAGAGTCTTAGGACTCACACAATGGTTCATTTAGCCAGGCTTTTCAAAGGAACCTCCCCCTCTCACTAAACAGGAATAAACAGGAAGCCAAATTAAGAGAAGCTGAGAAAGGAAAAAAAGCAAAGCAAACCTCACACAAACATCGGACAGAGGGAAGGAGAGAGACAGACACTACAGACCATACGAAACAGGGTCTTCCTCCTCCAAACCATGCCAGCTGCCTGCTTAAAAAGATGTAGGATGCTTTACATAAGAAACAGTGTCAGGGAAAAACAGAAGAGGAGAGTGCTTTTTTCACACAGGAGCAGCTCCAAGGCATCCCTTGGCATTAATGCTGGGTACATTCAGAAATAAAAGAACAATACGTCCGTGCGCACAGGCAGCCTGTGACGTCCCCCGCCCAGGGCCAAGAAGCCCAGCGCTCTGGCTGCATTTTAGCAAGCACCCGATGATTTTATGACCACCGCTGACATGATACAATAATCACAAGCGGGGCTTAGATGCCTCATTGATGGGTGCGTGCGATGGACAGACAGACGCAGACCTGCAGATGCGCTCATGATCTATAGGCTGCATCTCTGCAAGCACCAGAGGTTTTTTCCCCTCGTAAATTTTGCGAGGTGCAGGATGCTGCAAACCCAAAACACGATGGCTCCCACAGCTCCCTGGGCCACCCAGCACAGAACCCCGTTCCCTGGGCCTGTGATGGGTCACTCTAGCCAGCGGCTGCCAGGCATTGTGTAGTTACTTGGGGATTTGCCTGAGGTCACACAGCAGAGCAGTGGCAGAGGTGGGAATTGTACCTGGGTCTCCTGACTCCCAGTACAATGTTCTATCCACTGGGCCAGACTGCCTGCCAGAGGAAAGCAGCTATAGAAAAGTTACAGCCCTGAGAAACAGTGCACTGGAAAGCAAGGGAATGCTCCCAGGAAGGAGAAAGGAGAGATCTCCTCTGTAGCCTGCCCCAGAGAGGGGTCACCAGAGGCTCCCCAGAAATATTCCAAAAATCAGCCTGGTGCTCTCATCAAATGAGTCTGCTAAGGAAAACAAAACCCAGCAGATGGGATCAATGGAACCAACACCTGAAAGACGCTGCAAGTGACGAAAACACAAAGCTGCTAATTAGGGCTTGCGGAAAAATCAATGAGCAAAGCAGCAAGTACAGGTGTCCCTCCTAAAAAGCAATTCAGCAAGATGGGATGTGGTGAGCAGCAATGGGACAAAGAGTCTCAGTCCCAGTGTCCCGGTTCTGGCGGCTCTAGGGTGACCGGACAGCAAGTGTGAAAAATCGGGATGAGGGTGAGGGGTAATAGGCACCTCTATAAGACAAAGCTCCCAAAAATCGGGACTGTCCCTACAAAATTGGGCCATCTGGTCACCCTAGGCAGCTCCATTTCACGTGAACCAGACTGCGGGGGAGGGTTCAACGGCTCCTCCATTTTTGCCCCCTCTCCGGCCTGCTGTCGGGCTGCTCTGCGTCTCTTCTCACTGCCCTCACTGCACCCGACCCAGGGGGGCTCTGCAGAACGACACAAGGCCCAGGATGGCAACAAGGTGCCTCCGCAGTGCTCCCAGCTCCAGCCTGGCGCTGAGCGCCACTCCCCAGCGCTCTGGCTGTGCGAACAGTTGGCCAGACTTCACGACCCTAACGCTGCCGAATCCAGATGGTTTGGTGACTCCAGTGCTCCGCTCACTGATCACACCCTGTGCGTCGTCTCTTTCGCTTCCACCCCCAGTATGTTAATCATAAGGCCCCTCTTAGTTCTCTGTGACCCAGGCGGGTTCCCTAGCTCCCTGGGAGGTCTGTTTTCCCTGCCCCATGACAGTCACAGTCTCCAGCTGGTAGTAAATGAGCCGCCTGACAGAATATTTTTAGAGCCCCTGGCTGTGGTATGTGAAAGGGGCCTGGCTGTAAGGAGTCGCGGTGAATGAGGCCATCTTTGAGCGGGTTCCAGGAGCCCCATCGAACCCTCTGGACAGGAAGGCACAGGTCAGCTCCTTGGGGAGTTACACAGGCCAGCAAACAGCACAGCCGGGTGTGGGGCTCGCTCTGGGCTGGGGGGAGTTGAGCTGAGGCTGTCAGAGGGAGACACCTCAGGCTTCCTTTTCTCCAAGGCAAAGATATGTGAGCCAGAATTTTCTGAGTGCCGGGTTTGTTCCACGGAGCCCCTCAGACAGTCCCCAGCCGGGACCACAGTCAATGACAAGGCCGGAGAGTGGATGAGTTACTACCCACTTTAATTCCAAGCACAAGTCATTAAACTCGTAAGGGCAGAGATCCTACAAACCCAGAAGAGCAGTTGGTATTTCTTCCTTTACTCACCTCTGCGACAGAGACTGGCCAGACAGCAGGACCGGGAGTTAAACTAGCAGTTCAGGAGAGGAGTCTCCTTGTGAAAGGACAAAGTGAATTCTGTTTGCAGCAGCTCACTGTTCAGAGAGTAACTTAGCACCACCGCATGTGCTGAGGAATTGCTCATCAGCCGCAGGAACTGTTTAGCAAGCACTTCACAGGAGGGGAGCCCCCGGCACCGGACGGCTGCACTGTGCAGTGTCTAGGCCGGGTGATTTGTTCTCTGAACAGTGCTTGGGGTGCTGCTGGAGTTCCCCCTTCCTTCCTTGTCCTGCTGAAGGAGCACAAAGTGCATCAGCCTTGATGCTCAGCATGCTCCTTAGCACAGGAAAAGCAGGGGAATGCTGGGGCCTAAAGCCCAGCTCAGCAGCTAGTGGGACCAGGAGGCCAAAGAAGCCCAGCACTGCCTTATGTCCTTATCGACTCTACTGTGTCATTAGCTAGGAAGTGGCTGCAATTGGGCACTAATGGGCGATGAAACCCTTTTATCTGCCAGTGTGGGTGTCGTAATGGGCTGAAGCCCAGATCTCATCCCTGGGAGCACTTTGAAAACAGCTGTGATTTAGGGTGAGAAATCCAGGCTCTTCGCTTCCATTACTTCAGTATTGCCCATGCATCATCTTCATAGCTGGCAGGGCCTAGTCCATTAACCGTGTGTGATTGATGCTTCTTTCTGGCCTGTCTGTCAGTTCTGGACTATGGTGTCTGCCGAGGAGACACGTCAACCTTTCTCGAGTCTCAGCTGTTGGCAAACTGGGAAATTTGCCACATTGCACTTGGACTCCCTTCAGATTGATTATTTCAAGCACCCAGGCCGCTGCAATGCAGCCTAAGAGCTTAGAGCCACTTCAGCCTGGGAGAGATCACGAAATTCACCCCAGTGCAGTGGGCCAGCACCATGGGTGCTGACATGGGGCTTAAACGCTGCCTAGACCTTGTGCTGGCCCCTTCACAAGCCTGAATCCACCCACAGCAAGTATCTTTCCATTGTATCGGTCAGGCTGGAGGCTGGGAAAAGCCTTTCCCAGAGACCGTGACTTGGCAGTGCCTGGAACACAGAAACCCTCCCGGGCTGGAACGGAGGCCTGGCGGAGGCCAGGGTCACACCTCACCAGTTCCCAAGGCATTTCACAATGGCGGGGCAGGCAAGGTGTGGGATTTTCATCCCTCAGGGGCCTGCGTACCCCTTACACTCCATACATGCCTCATGGCGAGGGGCCCAGGCCTAAGGCAGGATTTCACCCTAACCACCTAATTGTTCACGATTACGTGTGAACAAAAAGTCTCTCTCCTCCCTCTCCCCACTCCTCCCTGCTTCAACACACGCCTTGCTTCAGCGTGTCCATCCCTCTGTTCCTGCCTGCAGGGTCCCTGCTGCAGGAAAGGGATATGTCATCTCAGATGGGGAATTAGGGCCAATTAGTGTGAGCAGAGGAAAGGGCGAGATGCTAGCTATAGGAGAGAGGTGAAGGGAGAAATCTTTACAAATTAGTATCTTGTAACTATTAATATCCAGACAGCAATTAAGAAAACCCAAAAGGTAAATGGATTTCTCACTCCTCATTATGTTTCATTATCGTCTATTACTGAGCATCAGTACTGATCTTTTGGATTTGCAGAGCCTCAGGGCTGTGAATGAATTATTGCTGTGCATTGTGTGTATGGAAACAGGCCTTTCCCCACAGCCGGGCTCTTCTTGCCAGCCAGGAGCCGAGTTACCGCCACTTTGCAGGGACCCGAGGATACTGCCTGGGTGAGGCAGCTCCCTGCCAAGGGCAGCTGGATCCTGCTGGGTCTAGTCTCTCCTGGTGAGAACCTCAGGCTCAGAGAGGGCAGAGTGACCGCACCCTTCATCCTGGCCTGAAAGTATCACCCAGCAGTGCAGGCTGTCTCCGAGCCCCGAGAAGGGACCGAGGCCTGCTGAGCTGCACTGGAATAGTTACACCACACTCCCGGCCTCCAGTGGTGCCCATCTCCAGTCCAGAGGCAGACACGGCAGAGGTCAGTCGTTCGGCCAAGGCACTTGGAATCCTGGGGGCTGCCCAGGAGCTTTTCCTCTCTGCCCAGGGTTCAAGGCGCCTCACACCACTGCTGCCCTTCAACAGACACAGATATCCATGAGACCATCAGCCTGGCACTCAATCAGTCATGTCTCCAAAGAGATATAATTGTCCTTGGCCAGGGGATCTAAGCTGTCCCCGATCCTCTCCAGGTGTTTCTCCAGCAGCCATGTGTCTGGGGGGTTACTGCACTCCTCCCTTGGCACAAGAGCCCACGGGCTGTAGTTCACCTGGGTGCAGAGGGCTAGCAATAAGGGCCTTGTCACTGGTCTGGATTTCACCCCCAGAGCACTGGGACAGAGGCCGACAAGAACAAGTTTCCCATCGTGCTGTTATAAGAAGTGTAAAAATGTTTCAGCTCTGCAAAGGGCTGATGTGAGAAGCTGACAGCACAGGGCTGCCGTGGTTCCTGCTTCACACAGAATTGTGCACACTGCCCCCTTCACGCTGATCATTCGGCTTCCCAGGCTGAGAAGGATATTGGGATGCTGATTAGCAAAGGCTGCGAAGTTATCTTGCACGCTGAGAAAAGCGCATTTGTGTGTGTGCTAGATTTGTTCACAATGGCGCTATTGTCTGCAGCCAATAAGCTGAGGCTGCTGCAGCTAATCAGCATGTGGAAATCAGCATTCCTTCTTCACCCCTAACATCACCCGGGGAAGCGAGACATGCTGCCAGATGGGCTTCCCAAACTATGCCTGCCCGCAGCAGGGTTTGGGGGACTTTGCCCCATGCACTCACACAAGGGTTTCTTGGACTTGCATTCCAGAGAGTGCCTGCTAAGATAGCAAGATGGCCAGTGCCTTCAGAACAACACAGGGAGGGTGATGTCTGTGCTGTGACAGTGTCTTGGAAAGACTGTTCTCACCTGCTTCTCATTTATACCAACTGCAATCCGGTGCTTTGAGTCTCTGCGGAGGATGAACAAGGACCTGAAGGTTAGGAAAGCACCAGTATGGGTTTTCCATCTGACGGGGAAACTGGCAAGCCCTGTGTCACTGTGGAATGTCAGCTTCCTGTCCTGGCTGGAAGCTGCAAGTGCAGAGACACAGTAAAATTCAATGAAATGGCCCAGAGCTTCCAAAGAAATGTCTCGCTCAGCTTGAGTGTTAGGTTAAGATTCTGCAGGTTTATACTGCATCTGCTTCAGTTTGTGCATCCCCGTTTTATGGCCGATTTCCATGGCCCCCTAACCTGAGCCACCTCTTCCCAAGGGAGTCTTGATAAGGCCTCGGTGCTTTTGACAAGGTTTCCAATGTGACTCAGAGCAGGCACCGTCAATCTGACTAGTCCACTAAGCTATGAGAAAATTCCATGGGTGAAACCAGATAAAACTGATTTTCTTAGAAACCCACAAGAGTGAGTTTCATGGGGACTTGCAAACCTTTCAGTGCATGAGGGCTGGGCTAGTCTGGGATTTGTATCCAAAGCAGAGAGCTGCTGGGGGAGATTTTCCAAAGCAGGTGCCCAAACCCCCCCTTAAAAGTCAATGGGAAGTGGGCACCTAACTGCCATTCATGCCTTTGACCATTGGCTTCAGGATCAGCTAGATGCATCGGATCCAGTTATACATATGTAAACAGAAGGCTTTTCCAGCTGCACCTTCTCTGCTTTTCACAAACATTTAAGTTCCAGGCTCTTAGAATTTCACTAGAGGCTGGCTCCTGAGGGGTTGCAAGTGTAGCTCAGAATGCAGCAAAATTCTCCTGTCTGTTGCAGAAAACCTGCACATGAAAGATGTGATGCTGTAAGCCATTAAGAAAGAGGTTTTTAAATCCATTGGGACTGAGCTGGTAAATAAAAGTTTTTAAGGGCAATTACAAGAGATCCCCCAAGACAAGGAAGAGGCTTGTCTATGACACGCTGCTGCTAAGATAAGGAGAAAGAAGTCACTCAGAATTACCGCTATCACCCTACTGAATATCAGAGTCAGAAATGATGGCTACTTCTCCTTGTATTAAAGTCCCACTATGAACAATGCCCAACTAAATCTGCTTTTGAGTAATAAGCAAGGCAGAGAAGCCACAGAGAAAGAGTTCAATTGCTAGATCAAACATTGGAGATATAATTAAGTTGGATGTAATGTGGAAATTGAAACAATTATTGGATTATGAAAACAAAATGCATGAGTCACCAGGACAGATACTCCAGGAAAACGATAATAAATGGCAGGGGCTCCATCGCTTCAGGGACTTACTGGAGTCTTCTGGAGGACACTGCGATATCCAGCAACCCACCCTTGAACTTCACGAAGGGGCTCTCTCTATTCATCATTCCTTTTTGTTTCCATTTTCCAATAAAATGTTTTAATTATAATTCCAACTAAAATACACAAGCCATCTCTTCCTGGCAGTGGCTGCCGGCACTGGGCTGGTTATAGAAACCAAGAAAACTACCAGTGCCAGGCAGCCAGAGATTTGCTGATCGAGTGCCAGTGCTAAATTCCAGGACTAATGGTGAAGTGAGACCGTGTCCCCGGTGCGCAGACGCTGACCTGCGTGTTACCACGTGAGATAGGCAGGTTTTCTTTACAGTCAAATGGGATACACTGGAGGTGGTTGTTAATCTCTGCAGTTGCCTTTAGGTCTCTCTGGTAATGAAACCGCTATCGAAGTATGATGATACATCTGAAATGGTTAAATGCCTGCTTGGTTTATACGCTCCCTAGGCAGTAAAAATGGCAACACCCTCACAGCAGGATGTGAGAAATGCTGTGTTTTGGTTTCGCAAACAGAGGCGTTCCAGCTTCTAGCACCCGGCTCTTCCAGGGCCTTAACTCTGTGCACTTGCTGCATGGCCTAGCACATTGAAACGAGTCTTCAGCCAGAGTCAGTGGGGCAAAAATCAAACATCTCACAGCCTCCCCTGTCCTGGCCACCAGACTCCCACCTGCGGTCTGGGGAGGAGACTACGTCACCTCTGGATACGGGATGCCCCATACTGATTCTTCTGGGGTTCTCCACTCACGGTTCGAGTGTTTCTTTATTCCTTCCACGCTCCAGCCTGGTTTGGGTCAAGACACACTCCCCCGCACCCTCTCTTCCCAGCCCCCCACTCCTGATGCTTCTCAGGCACAAAATGGCCGACGGGTGGTGGGACCCGCGAGTAGCCTCCTCTCTGAACCAGTGCGACAGGGAGTTTTCCTGGCTTTGCCACAGCATAGCTCCGCCTCCCCTTCCCCTCTCCTGGCTGAGTGTAAAAGCAACCCAGCTGCTGACCCAATGGAGCCCCACGGCCAACATGGCCTGGGATTTCTGAGGAGGATCTTAGTTCGGGGGAATAATTCTGCTTTAATATAATCTGATCTCATCAGGGGTCTTCTAAAGGAATCAGCATGAGGACAACCGAAAAATAAGAGCCTTCATACACGGCTCGGTCCATCAGAGAGTGGCAGTGTGATACATAATTTATTTTTGATGTACAAAACATCGCACTGCTGCTTGATGTCATTCAGATCCCTTCCACGCAACACTGGGCTGATGCTCAGGCCAGCATGGGATATTCACACTCAGGAATCAATCTCTGCAGAGGCTTTCGTATTCAAAAAAACGGGGGAGGGGAAAGACCGTTCCCCCTCATACATTTGGATAATCCTGCCGTTAATGCAGCTCCAGGGCCATCTCACTGTCTTTTCTTTCTAAAAGAATTTCCAGTATTGGCAAAATAAAAATGTACGTTATTGAACCCAAACTGTGCCAGTGGTCGGGAGTGAGCACAGTGTGTCTGGGTGCCGAGCCCTCGTGCACAGCTAGCAGCACCAGACCCCAGGCTCGGGCTGTAGCACAGACATATTCTCCCATATTTGCAAGCCAGACCATCTTGTGCTGCGGTTTCATCAGATCTCACAAGCAATGCAGGATGCCGATGGGCCAGTGCAAGGGTAGGAGGCCTCCATAGAACACGTCTGGCAAGAAGTACAGACAGTAGGATTGGTGGTCCTGTAGGAGTCACTTTTCTCTTTGAACGAGGCTTGAAATGATGCCTCAACATGATATTAGGGGCTGCTCTGTCACCAGAGGTGCTAACTGTCAGGCAATGCATAAACCTGGGGTCCTGATCAATTGTGCTTATTAAGGATCCCTTGGCACTTCTGTAAATGGAGGGTCATTAGCTACAATGTCCTGGTGGAATCCTGTTTTAGGTGATTACATTCTTCTGCCCAAGATCCCACCCACAATTTCCTCCTTCACATCCTGCTCTAACCAGTGGTGCAGTACTGCTGTGCGCAATCAGTGATTTCCAAAGGTGCTGAGGGACCAGCGGCTCCCACGGACTTCCCCTCACATTGTCAGTGGGCAGCACTTTTGAACAGCTGGCCCCAGATATCTCAAGTTGAACATCCAAACTTAGAGACCACTTCTGAGAATGTGGCTCTTAACCACTGTCTCAACTTCCCATCTGCGAAACAGGAATCGTCACGCTTAACGGCCTCACCTCCTGAGTGCTGGGAGAACTAATGGTTAATGTTTGGAACGTGCTCTGAACATATAAGTGCTAAGCATTATGATTAAGGGAAAAGAAATTTCCTTCTTCCTTGAGCGACTGTCTGTGATCTGGCCAAACAGTGCCTGAATTAGGAGAATGGAAATAGTACACTGTAAATCTCAATGGAAAATAATGGCTGATTTAGCTGGCACATTCCTGCTGTCACGGGATCACAATGCAGCTGTCAGCCCTGCATGTGCTGCTTTCCTCCTTTCTCCACAGAACCAGAATCTTCTTGTGTGTCTATGGGTGAAATCTTGACGCTGTTGAGGTCAATGGGAGTTTTGCCATTGACTTCAATGGGGCCAGGTTTTCAACCTATGCATCCAAGATGTGGCTTCTTCAGTCCCAGATCCCAGTCAATGCTGCACTCTAATGGCTCAGACAGACCCTCGCTGCCCCTCCAAGTCTCACATGAATGAAACCCTAATTTCTCCAAGCAGAGTATCATCACGTGAATATAGTAACATCTGCCAGCGTTTGAGGACAGCATTTAAAACACAGCTTTAACAATTGCTGAAGACACAGCATCCTACTGGAAATACTGTCTCAGATTAGTTTTTCCAGTCCCTGTAGCCCTTGGAAAGGAGATGTCGTAAACACACTGATTCAACAATGTAGACTGATTAAAGGAAGTTTTTTTCCCCTCTCTTGCGGCTACGTTACCTATTTTTAACACTGCTGGAAGCTTGTTGAAAGAAATAATAAATATAATGAGTTCTTTGACGTCAGAGTGAAGTGCAGTTAATGAATACGCACATTCCACAGTAGTTATGTGTTGTATTTGAAGGGCCCCAAATGCTCGATAATTTCTTGTATGGCAACATTTTTAGGCTTATGTCTAAATGTGAATACAAAGCTCCAGAGTGCCACATATCCACACCTAAATACGGCCCCAGAAGCCTTGCAAGTTACTTATCCAATATGAATGCTGGAGATGAGAACACATTCCTAATGAGGGCCCTGGTTAAATGCTTATATGATGTTAAGGCTCTTTAAAAACTGTTGACAAGACAGAAACAAAATGTTCAGTTCAGATTAGAACCCAAAGGAATTGATACATTTCCCAGATTCTTTAATCTGGAAACCCCCATGACATCTATTCTAGTTCTTAGATCAAGCCATCACCTTAGTATGAGACTCAAATCAGGCTATGTTGTGAGATTTCCACCAGTTCCAGGTTTCATGTCTGTCATGATATCCCAGGATTTCTGCTTATGGCTGAAGCTAGAAAATGCAGGGCTGTTAAACGTAGGACAGCCAGCACTGGGGAAAGGTTCGTGGATTCTTCCAAACCTCATGTCATGCAGGGTTGGGTTCTGGTTCTGGTTGACTTTGGCACAGAGGCCTCACCTAGGCCTGACTTCTTCCAGACCTTGCAGCCCAACCTGGAGAGGGCAATCCCTGACTGTCTGGGGACTGGGGGTGTTTCCGTATGGGGACAGAGAGGTGCCCTTTACACGCAGGGCTGGAGGCAGACGTGGGGGGGGGCACTCCCTTCTGTTCTCTGAGTCATTGCTGCATTGTTTATATGTTAATATCCCTTGGGGAAAAGGGCAGGAATAAAGAGACTCGGTGACATTTTGTTCCAGGTCTAGGAGAGAACTGCGTCTACGGTTAAAAGGCACAAAAGCTCACGCCGGGGATCAATGCTTCGCATGCATTTCAACACCTTGCCAGCACCCCTCCCCCACTCATTCACTGGAAATGTCACTTGCCGGGGTGGGGAAATCAAAATGTTCCTTGTTTGTGCCTCTGTGGTTTCCAGGCTCTCAGAGCACCAGGTTCTCTGCATTGTCAGGGGGATCCCAGACAGGGCCAATGCCTGGCGCCCTGCAGACCTGGGATGAAAGAGGGAACAGGGAGGGGGCAGAGGGGCAGAAGGAGAATCTTGCCCCCCTAACCTAAGGGGCCTGGGTATCAAGTGAGCCAGGAGATGCTGGGAGGCGTGTGTGTGTGTGTAGAATTCCCAGACAGCCACAGATCTGAGTACGTGGCTGTGCTGGCACCGACCGACCCTCTTCTGGCCTGGACTTGACTTTACAACCTGAAAATCTGACCCCCTGGAGCCAGTGGACAAGCAGAATCTGTCTCCTTGATCAGGAACTGACAGTGCTATGCTGACCTGGGGGATGACATCCCCAGGGGTTGACCTTCCTTTTGGCCTCTCCTCTGCCCCAGCTGAGGCCTGAAGATACGGTGATGGGCTCAGACCTGAAAGGCCTGGCCTGTGCCAACTTCTCAGCACTCAAAGCCTGGGTAATACTTGTTCGGACGAGAGCCCCAGGAACAGCAGCACAGGGCTTATAATAGCACAGAACTGCACCTGCCAGGCCACTGGCAGCTGTGCCCTGGGGAACATCTCCAGGGTCCCGCCCTCTTTTACAAAACACTGGTGTAGCTGAAAATGGGACCCGAAGGCTCCGAAACCAGAAGGTCCCTGAGAAGAGCCCAACATTTATTCGTTCTAGACATCTCAGGACTTTCTGAGGCCTGGCTCATTATTCTGGAACTCTTGAGGTCAGCAACGCCAAATCAGCGAGTCCCAAGTGGTACGAATGAACCTCAAAACGAGTGAGGGGTGCCAATACCGAGCAATATACTAGAGTTAGTCTCCCCTCCCCTTCCTTAATAATGGTGTCAGTTCAGAATGCCCTGTCTCGTCCTGGCCTCTCCTATCTGAGCGGATTCAGTAGTTGTGCATGGGTAGGTGGGGCCGAATCTGGCTTTCCACACAGCTGCCCCTAGTCACCCTCCGCTGCGTGACCGTCTTTCCGGTAAGTTTGCTGATGAGAGACAAATCATTGCTGCATGCAAGAATGGCAGGAACCTTAATAAAAGCTCCATTATGATTCCAAATTGGTTTTTAAGTGTTAATTAATGGGCACCTTCCAAGACAGAATAACACATCAGTGACAATTTCCTGTCAGTGCAATTCCATCGTTATTAATGAATCTGGTATTTAGTGTAATAGCACTGACCATAATGAGTCTAAATTATTAATAAGAACTATATAGAGCCTTTATTAATCATTAATAGCATCTTCCTGGTGTATTACTTTAATAAAGCTCCATAATCTGTAAAATGAACTAGCAGGGAGGCTGAGGGGAAAGGGGATAGAGCTGAGGAGCAAATATAAACAAACCAAAGGAATTAGCAAATTATTTTCTTCTATTTTAGAAAGTGCAGAAGGAGCATTAGGGTTTGCTGTACAGCTAGATTTCACCCCAGAGTCAGGGTCATGCTGCATAGAAAGCGGGCTGCACAGGGACGGGCGATGCTCGGTGCACATAATACCTACCTGAACACAAAACAGCCTTTCACTTCTTGATATTGAACTGGAACTTACATCAAAGGCCCTTCAAATGGACCATCTAAAGGGAGATTTGACGATGGCTCACCACACTTACTGGGTGTTAGACTGATTTACAAAATGGCCTGGATACGAGGAGGAATCTAGCCGGTCAGTGAGGGATTTTGAAGGATAAGGAGACCCAGTGCACCTGCTCAGCTCCAGGCTTGTTAGTCAGGTTTCCTGGGGGAATCTTGCTAAACATGCTGCCACCATTTGAGAAGAAAGGGGACCCTGGGAATCCTTCTCCAGGCATGCACCAAGGAGCCCAGCTATGCTGGAACAAGCTGCAGGCCTTCTGATGTCCTCTGGACCACACACATCATAGTCCAGAAGGGTGGGGCTGGATATTCTCAGGTGCGCACTCTTGCGGGAATGTCTGAGGTGCTCTGGGCAGGACACTCTGACATGGCTCTTATTGTTGCTTCAGCTGGCTCTGAATGTCCCTCTAAGCCCTCTGGTGGTGGCCATCCTCGGCTGTTAGAATAGCTCACTTGTGAATTACAGATTGCCAAGGTTATGCCTGTGTGAATCGCTTATTTTTCATACACTAAAAATTCGGGGGGGGGCACCTTTCTTCACTGCCGCTGGCTTCATCTCCCAGACATTGAAAGACTGGGCTCAACGGTGGACATGCTCCTCAATGCCTTCCACAGGGGTTCTGCTGGGAGAGGCCACAGTTAGCTCTGCCCCTCGCTAACTCGCCCGATGATTTGGTTTCCTCTGGATGGGGGCATTATCTTGTCTTGTACAAACTGTCTACTTGGTGTAGCAGACATCCAGGCAGAGCTCCTGCAATGGATACACAGACTGGAAATGTAGAATTCCCAGAACAGTTCAGACAATCAGTACAGAGAGGCAGAAAAACTCAAGCCATGCAAGGCAGTCGTCTGTCGTGGAACTCGGACATGCCTCCAGCTCAGCTGCCAGCCTCCTCGGAAGTGAGAAACGGATCTCTATACCATCTCTGACCAGCCCCGCCCTGCTGATTCTGATGGAGTTTCTCCTCTGAAATCAGTGACCTCCTCTGTCACGCGCTGCTTTCTGACACTGACCCCAAAGTGCTGAGGAGGAAACGGTGATTACAGAGGGGGAGAGTCAGTGATGGATGTGACTGGGGCCCTGTCAGATCTTCAACACAGGGAACTTCTCCCACGGAGCAAGGACATCCCAGGAATCAGTCAAGATTCCTTCAGAGCCAGACCCAGCTCTGGTGGCTCCTTCCACCTCCTGGAAACTCAAAATGCTTTACCAACATTATCCAACTGACCCTTGCAGCCCATTCATGGTAGACAGGTAATTCCCTTCACCCAGTCTGAACCTTCATGGACCCTGCTTCTGGATCGCCCCCGCTGGCTACAGACACTCAGCCCTCGGGGGTTTGTGCTTCTTTCCAGGACAGAGAGTTGCAAGGGGTGACTGACACCAGACCAGACAGCGGGTACCAGGGCATCCAGGGACTCACTGGAATGGCTACAGGTGCTGTCTCATTCGGCTCGCTGCCACAGGTAGAGCTTACCATTTCCTGTATCCAGGCTGATGGCTCTTAAGCAGAGTGCAGTAAATCTGTCACGTTTGTTGCCTGGGAAATCGGTGAGACAAACAGCTTAATGAGAATGCCTGAAGAGGAGATGGGATGTAGACATGATCAAGGGTCATGCCGGCAGCTGCACAGGACTCAAAGGGTAGGTACGAAATGTAGCAGAGCTTCCAGTCCTCATAGGTCCATGTGTCAGGGGCAGTCAGGAGAGTTCTCCTTCTCCCTGCACTCAGCTGCGTTCTGGGCCTTTGCAAGAGGTTTGCTTTCCTTCAAAGCACTGGCTGTTGGCTGGAGGCAGCATATTAGACTACAGGGTCCAGTGGTATTTCGGTTTGCAGCGTACTAAGAAATGGGATATGAGGACCATTGGCCTGCTCTGGTATGGCAGGAAATAGGACATGCCACCACATGGCAAATAATTCCTAAGTTCCTAAATAGCAAAGACCCTGGTTCCTCTTTTCCCCAATCTCCTTTGTAACCCTGTTCCCAGTAGGATGGATTTCCTCTGCCAACCTGTAGGGCTGCAGAGGCAGGACACATAAAGCCCATTATTTATTAATTCCATTACTATTCATTGAGTCCTTGTATTTAATAGCAATGGCCACCTGAGTTATGTCCCCTGAAAACTTCAGGTGAGGAAAAAGAAATCCCTCTACAAGGGAACATACAGCTTGTGAAAAGGCTGCAGATACGATGCCCAATCGAATGCCCGGGAGACAGCTGGTTGCATACCAAGATTCTTAGCGGGTTCTAGCAAAGCAGACCCCAGCTTGCAGTGTGGGGACTGACTGTGACTCTGTGATTAAAGAGATTGTTTATGGACCTTTGCTTCCCTGGGGAAAGCTGCTGTTTGGTGATATGTACGTGACCAGGATGCCTAACTGGGATGATGTATTACACTAATTCATCAGTGATGTAGTAGACCAGGGTGATGGAGCATTATCAGAGTATTTCTCCAGTGACGGAGCCATGCAGACACTATGTGGCCCAGAGATGGAGTCCGCATAATTCATACCTGACGAACATTCCCAGTTTGAAGGCACTCCAGGTACCAGACAAAAATACAATCTGTCACTTTGCTTCCCTGACTTAGGCCAAAGTATCCTTTTCTGTCTTTATCCCCAGGCAGGACGCTAATTGCCACAGCCCATCCAAAGTCTGTTTCTTCTGGTCCTGGCTTGACAAAGGCCCGGTTTGACAAAGCCGTGGCTGGGATGATTTAGCTGGGGATTGGTCCTGTGTTGAGCAGGGGGTTGGACTAGATACCTCCTGAGGTCCCTTCCAACCCTGATATTCTATGATTCTATACGTTGCAGAGTCAGGTGTGAAGGGACCTGATGGTGTTGGGGAATTTCTAACAGGCCAGAAAGAAGCCAACATGGCCCTGTGGGCGGAGCAGTAGGCTGGGGGCCAGGAGACATGGGTTCTGCTTCTGGCTAGGGTACTAACCAGCTGCCTGACTGTAGACAAGTCACTTCTCTGCTTCCTCTCCTACCCGTGGTCAATTCAGACTTTAAGCTCTTCAAGCCAGGGACTGTCTTTCACTGTGTGTTTGGACAGCACCCAGCACAATGGAGCCCTGACACTGGCACTACCCTCAGACAAAGAATAAAGCCAGAACATTTCATTGTAATTTTAAATCCACTTTTCTTTTGTGACCCTCTTTGTCCTCCCACCTCTCTGTCTCCCATTGCCCTAATCTGATGGAGGGGGGTAAATTCTTCTGCAGACTTGCCTGCTCCAACTGCTAAGCTGAGGACACTGCACAGGATGGACCTGTTTTTCCTGTGAAGTATTTTCTGTTCTTAGAAGCCCGTCTCTCCTAGGAAATTTCCCATAAGAGTCAGCACTGGCTAGGGGATGGGGAAGGATGGGCCAAGGCCGAGTCATTTCAATTCTGGAACAAAAAACCAAAACAAACCTCACACCTCCCCAGCCATTGAAACAAAGGGACAAAGAAGGCTCGCAGATGGGAACTCTAATGTTCAGAGGAATACAGAGCAGCTGGGACAAAGAGGAGAGATCTCTCAGAGCTGGCTTCTCAGGGAAAGGATTCAGCATAAAGAGGGACTGAAATAGACCCCAATGTATCTAATCGTACATTATAGGTAACTAGAATTTTGCCAAAATAAATTCAATTGATCCCTAAGATGGCAAAGATGTGTATTTGTTCCAAGAGAAATTTAATTTGAAGACCAAATTGTGAAAATGCAGGGGAAAGCAGGGGGTGCTCTCCTATTACCCAAACATGCAAACAGGTTTGAAGTGTACCAGAAGCAGGTGCTGTGTTTTGTGGTTGCAGCTGCTTAATTTTCACCCTTTTTTTTTCTAAAATGTTTTCTGTGTTTCTTGTTATTGTGAGGAATTAACGTGAAGAAGTCAGAGCAGTTCAGTTTGTAGCATTTGAAAGCACCTGGACCTAGCATTAATCTGATATCTAGTACCATGCATGCAAGTAAACGTGCAGGCTGGTGTGTTTCAAAATGGAAGAAAAAAGGCAGTTGATAGTCACATATATGGAAGATGACTGTACATTTTACAAGCGGTCTTTGGAAATGAACCAAGGAATTCATATTAGGCAGTTTCCATTCACTCTTCTCAAGTTGGTAGATATTAGCAATGCTTATTTTAACATCTTTTAATACAAGTTATCACACAGTTTGAAGCCATTCTGTATTTTTTTTGTTTTGTTTAGTAAATATTTGCTTTAAACATGTTTAACAAGATCCTTTTCCAAGATGATCAATCTGTGTTTAAACTGGCTGCTAGAAACTAATGTAAAAATGCCACCTGAGCATTTAACACACCAAACAGAAACCCCAGGCCCCCACGAGGGATTCCAGGAGCCTCCAGAGGACATGAGAGGATTGGAGGAGTGTGTAGTCTATCAGTCCTGTCCGCAAACTTGGGGACAAAACAGTCAGCCCCTCCCAACTCCACTTTAGCTACAGTACAAACAGACTCTCTTATTGCTCTGCCACACAAACACAAGAAATAATGAAAAGAAACAAAACGGCCTGGACTGGTGCTACTGAATCCTCTACACACCCCAAGAGCTCAAGGCTCACAGCCTTCCCTTTCCCTCTGTGGGACCACAAGCCCTGCCTGTCCTGTTGCAACCCACCACTGCTGCTTGTGAAAGCATTTGCCCTCCTGCTTCCAGGGCTCGGTCCTTACTTATCTCTTCCAGCTGGGAATCAGAGCCAAACACTGGCAGCTGCTTATACGGATCAGCTGGTTCCCTGCACTCTGCCTGGCCTCCTGGGCTAGGGCTTGCTGCTCCCTGGCTTTGCAGGCCCTTCCAGAAGCAGACTCCCTGTTAGCGGGTGAGGAAACAGGCTGGCCAGAGTGCTCTCACATTCCCCAGCAGTATCATGGAGGCAGAAAGGAAGTTTCCATAATTATGACAATGCCCTTTACAGCCCTCACCCCCCACTGTGAAATATTTCATACACAGAGGAACTGAGGTCCCAGGTCTCTGGCAATCAGGCTCTACTTTAACAGGTTTGCTGGAGGAGAGAATTCCTGGTGGAGCTCTCAGGCCAGGTAAGTCAGCATCACAGGCATTGGTAAGTCTCTTTCCGCAGATAGGTCACATGCCACCCACTTCCCTCATGGCTTGGTCTGGTATGAAATAGCTGGCACAGAGACTGTCAGGATGCTCTGGTCTGATTTTCTTCCAGTGGGGGAAGTGAAGTCGAAGAGGCAAGACACTCAGAAACAACCAACCACCCAGCCCCTTTTCCCTTTCTGAGAATACTCAGCCCCCCGTCCCACCTTTGCAGAGACAGAATAAACGTTGGTTCCCAAATGGGATCTGGTTTTTACCCTTGGCCATGTTTTCTGGACCTGCCCCAAGTGAACCATCTAGTACTTTGTATACACACAATACACAAATACCCTCACTGCCATCCCAAGACATGCACAGATACGCAATAGCCCTCTGCACTAAGACACACCCCTGTATGCAGAAATGATGCATGGTCATATGCTAACCCTTTCCTCAGCTTTGCTTTGAGTGCACGCGTCTGTCACTACCGCCCTGTCCATCTCCTGGTTTGTGTTTCACTGACATTTCTACTGCATCTTTTATAGCCTGGGTCCCCAAGCATATTATTCATCAGTGAGCGGAATACCTGCAGAGAGAGCTTGCATGGGCCATCAGTAACATCCCATGTGGAGCAATGAATATTTTCCATTAGTGTCTTTCAGTCTGTGGTGAGGAAAGGCAGGATGGACACGACACTGGAGCTATTTGCAAGGAGAGTGTGACACACAGAAGCACTGGTAAGGGGCAGCTTCTTATCCCCTCGCCCTGTCCACCTGCTAGCGGCAGGGTGATAACTTGTTATATCCCTCTCACCCGGCCACGGCTGGAATCCACTGACTTCAGCAGCAGCAGGTATGTTATCCCTAAACCTGTGCCACACTTTATACTAAGATTATAAAGCACTAATCAATTATCAACCGATGTTTCAATGAATCAGAGTCCAAGGGGGAGCTTATCTCTGCAATGCCTGCTAGCGATGTGCTTATAACCATCTCTAACACACACTGCTTCGGTCTGTAACACGCTTACAACCGATCATAACAATCCTTTGTAAATGGAACCCCAATACAAGTTTTTAAGGTCTGGGGGATGCTGAGCAGGCAGGTGCAGGGAAGGCACCTTGAGCTTGTGTATTGGCCCACAGTGAACATGGTCTATTTGGTGGGGCGAGACCTCCACACTCCAGCAGCAGGGTTTTCAAGCCCCTTCTCCTTGGCTGAGAAGCTGAGACCAAAGCAGCAGCTACACCCACTACTTTCCCAGGCCAGTAAAACCAATGTGAGAGCTCCCCCTGCTGGCTCTGCACGAACACATCACCATATTTCCTAGGCCTTTCCCTCGCACCCCTAAAATTTTCAGTTGCTGTTCTGGACCCTGCTAATCCCAGTGCAGCTCCATTGTTAGGAGCTGTAGTGTAGATAAGGCACCACCAGCAACAGAAGGGGAAAAGGGTAGTGTAGACACAGCCCTGGAGATGGACACATCCTCGCTGACAACTTTTTGCTACAGGCAGCACACAATGGGAATAATTCATAATCCTAGAATGCCTGGGAAGCCAAAATCATTTGGTTTACTTTCCATAGACTACTCTGGGCAGTTAGTGACAAAAGTAACATTCAACAGCCTGCAAGTCCATTGCCATGATGTAAGGGGCTAATCCCTCTCATAACAATCTGTGCTAGATCTTTAATTCTTAACGATCATTGTGACTCTTACCTCCACCCTTCTGGAACGTCAGTTTGTCCCAGCCACAGTTTGCAGAGTCTGGAAATTAAAACATTAATAATTAGTTACAAAAACAATGACATATCCTTTTCTCAGAAAGAAATGTTAGTTACAATAACAATATACCGCAAACTTGAAAAGATTTGACTCCAAAGTTTAGGAGGTAGGGAAGTCCTTTAAAACAAGAACAATTCATGCTGTTCTCCGTCTGCGTCCTCTTCTACACAGACTCACACTAGTGTTTCTGAAGGACTTTAATAGGAATCTTCTCCTGAATTACAACTAACCTCTGAAATATCCCTACAACTACATAATTTCACAATGACATTTCAGTGAAGCGAAAGAAACAGGTCTCAGAGAAAGCCCAAAGCAGACATTTCTCTGTACACCAACATTCTGGTTTGGGTACCCCGACAGGTGGATTGGGGTACAATTTATTGCATCATTTCCTGCCACCATTACAACAGACTCTGCAGACTCTTGGCTCTAGCTTGGTACCTTAGTATGGAACTTGTCCCATTCTCAGTGTAACACGTTAACATGTTAGTGGTGACTATATCTATCTAATCAGAGGATCACAAGAATCAGAGATGGAAAAGACCTAGGGCTTGATTCTCATGTATACTACCCGTTTATAGTACTCTGGCATTAAATTACATTTACACCTATTCTAAAACACCTTTACTCTGAAAAGGAGCCATAGTGTAAATGCAAATCTGTCCTCGGTAAGGTCCCATCTTAATCTGTTCTGTCTGCCACAATCGAATGGTGTCCTTTTGGCTTCCATGGATCCCAGGGCAGACATCTAGAGTTCAGCTGTATCTGCATGGAGGAGCCACCCACCTGCTGCTGCTAGATGATGATGTAATGCAGAACCAAGCACAAGCTAATCAGCACTGCACAAAGTAACCTTTCTGCACTGCACGCTTTGGGAAACGTGTTATCGACTCTCAGGGAGAATATTTCTTCCCAGTTCATTAGCACAGCAAAGTATTAGCCGCAGTCAAAGTGCAAGAATCACAGAGTGTGGACTCTCTGAATTATTTCCCTGTGATTTGTTTGCATTATCTCTTTAGTTCACAACAGAACAGACTGTTTAGCAATTTCTGAGTGTAATGCACATCAATAAGGTGTCTGAGCGGAAATGCATCTAGAGTGTAAGTGAGAGCAGCCCTCTCCCCGGCTCCCTCTCATATGGGATCCCTGATAAGGTTTAATTATTGCATTGACCTTGAGCTTTGTCTGAAGAAGGAACATAAGCATGAGCTGCTGTGTAATTGCTGTCAGAAGTGACTTAACTCATTAAGTGTCTAACAGAAGGAACCTCCTTCAGCCAAGTGGGCTGTAAGGAAATTAAAATCATCAGTCTTTATAGTCAACCTTAAAGCCTGTTGGGGGGATAATTAACGGACGGATCTGACATCATTAAGACAGCATACACTCTTCTGCATCAGTGGTCAGCATTATCTATGAGTGCCATCATGAATAATGCTGGCACACTCGAGCAAGGAGGAGATCACTGAAGGCTACAGAAATCATAAGGTGTGAAATGCAGCTGGCACATTTTGCAGTGTGCATTGTTCTCTCTGGATATCCCCAAATCACTGACTTTATTCCTGTGACCCCCAGCGCCTCACAAACAGGAATTCATGTATCCTCTTGCCCTCCTGGGGACAAGGACGTGTCGTTCTCACCTCTTCACAGACAGGCTTGGAGGCAGAGAGCGATTCAGTGATGTACCCAGAGTCACTGTGGCATTGCCAGAGCCAGAACTCAGATCTCCTGAAGACTGGAAAATGGAGCTGCCCACTGCTGGAGTGAAGCTGGACTTTGCCGGAGACAGAGCTTTCTCGGTGGCTGGCGTGAGACTGTGGAAGAAACTTGCCTGCAGGATCTCAGACCCGTCACAAGCCGCAGACCCTTCTGCTCTTGGTGCATGGCACGTTTCTCTGACCTGCCTTTTCTAATCTAATCCTGCCTCACCGGAGACACCAAACGCATTTAAAACCACGGCCCCGGCAGTTTCTTCCTGGGGAGAGGAAGGAGAAAGAATCACCCTGACAGATGCCAGTGACAGGCAATTCCATCAGACGAGAGTGAGGCGGGTGACCTGAGAATCTGAGCAGACTCTCCAGAGTCCCAGCCCAGTGTCCTCTTCACAACCCCACCTTGCTCTCATTCCAAAGGGTCTGTTCAGCAAGACGTAGTCCAGGCCATAGGGGGTTCCACACTAAAGGCTGCCAGTGCAGCCGGGCCCCGCCAACCTGTCCTGATATGACAGCTCCTCAGCCTCCCGGTCCCACTCACTGGGGATTGCCTTATATTCCTGGATTGCTGCAGATCTCAGGAGAATTATCTCCAGAAGAGTTCACACCCAGGGTGACCTACCAAGGAGGACTTTCAATTTCCCAGCTCCGCTGGAGGCCTCTGGGTTAGCTCCCACTCTTTCTCAGTGCATCTTCTTGCTTTGCTGTCACTCTCTGCCCCAGAGAACGCTCATGTGCCAGGTTTGGGGTCCCGCACGGAAATGCATCCACCTTGCAGTTTCTAGGGCTTAGTGATGCTGCGGGCTCCAGGAGAGGGGAACTGACTAGCTGCCTTGGACCCTTTATTAATTTGTTAGGGATCTTGTTCCAAACTGTGGACTTTCCTTTCTGACTTGGCAGAATGCCCAAAGAAATATTATAACCTGCCAATTCCACAGCCTCCTAGCTACTGGGGACAGAGGAAGGCAGGGAGGGGATATGGAAAGAAGCCAAGGCAGTGGCTGGAATAAACACTGTGGGTAGAATAAAAATCCTTCACTCCGGTTTTCTGTAAATGTGTGTTGGGGGGTTTCTGGGCGTAGCATTTAATCTGCAGCAACATGAAGGGTCCAGGCTTAGGGAGGCCTTTCTGCAAGCCCCTGCGCGAGAGCCCCCAGTTCCTGGAGTTGTATTGTATCCGTTCCCCACATTATGCTGCCTACGCAGCCCTTAGTTATCTGCTTTCCTTGCTGAAACGCATGGTGCTCTCGGTGCAGTGGTAATAGACAAGCAATACTTAGCACTGATCTAGCACTTTCCATTTCCAAAGCACCCTGAAAACATGGGCCAATCGGTCCTCAGGGGTGGAGGGGGAGAGAGGTGAAGGAAGCTGGGCGCATAGATCTCAAACCCTTCCAGGCAGGGCTTTTGCCCCACGCTGGTGAAGATGTTTTACTGAAGAGGCAGAACCACAAAACAGCCGATTTCCTCTGAATGAGGGAGGCAGGGGTAGGAACCTAGCTAGTAAATAGGACAAGCCAATGAGGAAATTAAAGTCCCACCTCCCCAGGCAGGGTATGTGCAGGGACTGGGGGACAGGTATTTAGTTTCACAGGTGTAACATTCACAGCCCTGACAATCTGAGGTGAGAAGAGAGAGAATGAACCTGCCTGGCTGTTTAGATCTCTGGCTTGATTTCCCTCTGTCTCTGCTCTTCTAAGGGTCCAGCATCCCATGGTTCACACATGGCAGTCTGAAATGACATCACCTCAGCCCTCCGGCCCTTCCACACCTCAGGCTCCTGGTGTCTGTCTGAGCCGCAGTTCCCCTCTCTCATCTATCCAGCCTTAGGGCTCTGTTCCAGCTACCCACAGTGAACTCAAGTCTGTTTGAAGTATTGGATCAGGTCAGACAAGCAATGAAAGAGACAGAACATGACTTACAGAATATTACTGGATCTATGACTTGGCTGTAAATGGTAAAAAGCTGGATGTAGACTTGTCCATTCCCGATGTGTGTGGGATGGAGCGACAGAAGCCAAAGTACCAACACGTTCTACAGCCCACTCCCAGTGGCGGATTAACCACTAGGCCAATGGGGCCCAGGCCCAGGGGCCCCAGCCAATAGGGCACCCTGGGAAAAGGGGGGCCCTCACATCCTGAAGCCGCTCCGCCTGCCCAGCCCAGCGCCCTGCTACAAAGTGGGGCAAACCTCCGTGTCCCACCCCTGCTCCCTGGAAGGGTCACTGTGACAAGTAGGGGGAAGGGTGGACATGACTCCTGAGGCTAAACTACTCTGACCTGGAAACCTGGAGCTGTAACCTGAGATGGAGGGGGAGGGGAGTTGACACCTTGGGGCTGGCAAGGGAACAAAGGGCAGGGAGACGTTGGAGTTTTTTGAAAAGGGGTTAGACGCTGGCTGGGGAAGAAGAGGGAGCCCGGATTCGGGGTCTCATCTCCCTGCCCCCCAGAAGGGCCGGGCCAAGGGGGCCTGTTTGTACTCACAGCTCTAAGTTGGATTGTGTGCCTGGCATCTCAAATAAACCTTCTGATCTACTAGCTGGCTAAGAATCACTGTGAATCCCAAGAAGTGGGGGGTGTGGGAATGGGACTCCCCCACCCCCCGTGACAGTCACCGGGCAGGTAGAGGAAGCTCCCATGCCCCAACCCCATTTCCCCAGCAGAAGCACCAGGGGGTAGGGACTGCAGGAGGAAGGTGTGGGAGGGGCCCCCCTTGCTCTGCCCCAGGGCCCATAAAACCATGATCCGCCTCTGCCCACTCCAGCCAAAGCATATTAAATAGGCTATTGGGAGAGACCGTCCCTTGCACAGGGACAGGCTGGATGACCAAACAGGTCCTTTCCATCCCTCACTCCTTTAATTCCAGGTAGATGACAAAACAGCACCTTTGTGGAGGATGCAGTGAAAACATGACATTTTGCTGTGGGTGTTATGTGAACTCCAGAGCTTCACCCCTTTAGTCGATTTCCTGGTACTGACTTCACATTCACAGCACACACTTTGCTGCAGCCTTTGTACTGTTTGAACAGAAGATTTCTGGCCTGACATCTGATACTCGGAAACTGGCTGCAGCCTGGAAACAGACAGGGAGGTGGTGGGGAGGAAGCGATCAGAGGGCCAGGCAAATATTTAGGGAACCACCTGGCTCTCTGGGACCAGAGCCACTTAACCATGTGAATGAAAGAAGGAATTTGAATAAAATTGGAACAATCAGGTGCTAGGAAATCTGCAGAAACTCCCCAGTGGATTCTAGTAGCTTCTAGGCACTAATTAGAACTGTGGCTAAAATGTTCTCAGCTCTGGTCTCTCCCAGTTTTCCCATGCGTTGTATCTTTGGTGTTGCCAGGATTGTATGCAAATTAAGAAAAGATGATTTTGTCTTTGTTGTATCCTCTGTTTGAGAACAGATCTTTGTCTCCGTTTTGAACTCTCCGTGAGAAGAATTTCTCATTCTCACTGCAGTTGAGACTGGTGTGGCCGGTGCTGCATAGACACGTTGGAAAGCCTTGCCCCAAATTGGTAACAGAAGCTAATGAAAGACAAGGTGCAACAAGAGGGTGGAACAAATTCCAGGGGGAGGAACAAGTCTCAGAGCCAAGACAGTTTGGAACTGGAAGTGCCCCTGTCTCTCAGTGAGTATCACTGTTCTCTCTCATCTGAACGAGTGAAGGGGAAAATAGGGACCCTGCAAGTCCCGACACGGGTGAAAGTCAATGGCCGTGGCACCTGCTCTCTTAGCAGAGGGGACAGTGTCAGGGCAATGGCTGGTTGAGCTGTAGGGTCAGGAATTAGAGAGGAACAAAAAAACGCCCCTATGAGCCAGGCCCAGAAGAGCAGAGTCTGGAAGAGTTACTGCCTTTGCCCTTGTTTGCATAATGAAAAGAGCCAGCTGCTCATTTTTTATCTGCAAACCGCTCTTCTGAAACTATTGGAAGGAAGCGGGGAGTAAATGAACACAACTGGGGAGAGGTTTTTCAAAGGCATCTGCCTCCTCTTACGGACAGCGGGTGTCTGAAGGTGCCATCAGCACAATGTCCATTAACTCACAGAAAACAGCTACATTTATTTACTGGGCTGCAGCGTCATGGACGCATGCCACCCCTTACAGCTGCATGGAGCTCAGACCTGAGGATGCAGGAAGCAGGCAGAAGTGAGAGGAATTGGAAATCAAACTGTAAAGCAGGTCAGAGAACGGGATGGAGAATGAGAAAGAGACGTGGGGCTATGAAAAGAGCCAGTGGGGACAGACAGGCTTCCACCATGCTCTGCTTCTCTTCAGTCTGCTTCAGCTGCTAGCCTGGCCTCCTCTGAGCGAGAAGGCCTGGGGACAGGCCCCATGTCAAGGCTGAGGCCCCCCATTAACCCAGCCATCTGTCTGCCCAGTGGCATTGTCTATCTCAGTGAAAGACAGAGACATGGGAACACAGCCCCAGTGGTTTGGTCAGAGCTGCCTTTGTTAGTGAAACAGGGTCCCACCTCTGAGGTTTGAGATCCAGACACACCTGCAGCTTCCCTGCCAGAACCCAGGCTACTCCTCTGGGATGCCAGGAAAGAAAATGCTCCGTTGTGTTAGCCTCTTGTGAGATATTTAACCCCTGGGAGGTGGGAGTGACTGGGTGTGAGGCTGTTGGGCAGGATGATCTGAGCTTTGCCATGAGCCTTTGCTCAGCAGCAGAGCAGGGTCCGACGTGCTGAAATACTCCTCTCCCACTGACCGTGTTCCTAGGATTCAGTGACGTTTCTCTCCCTGGCTCAAGGGGCAGGGATTCACTGGAGCAAAGGCAGATCATGGCACAATTTGTCTCAAGCCTGAATGTAAAGCGGCCCTGACACCAGTTGTGGACGAGGGGACCAGGACCATGGGGGGAATGTCACGTGTGCTCAGAGCTGAGCATCTCATCTGCCTGTCACAGCCTAACCCGGCTGCTATGGATGCAGAGCATTCATGGGCATGGCAGCTCCTTTCTCAGGCCTTTGCAGGCAACGACAGCTTGTTCTCAGCTCAGCTGTGCTTTGGCAAGTCCTTAAGCAACACGTGGGGCCGACTGTCAAGACAGCTTCAGACACAGGGTGAGAAATGTCGGACGGGGGAAGGCACAATGGTACCAGGCTGATGGCGTTTAAGGAGGCTCTGGAAGCTGGTGATATACTCCTCTGTAAACCGGCTGCAACTCCTGAAGGCAAGTCTCTTGTATAACTAGGGGGACCAGATAGCACATGTGAAAAATCAGGACAGAGGTTGGGAGGTTATAAGCTGCTATATGAGACAAAGCCCCAAATATTGGGACTGTCCCTATAAAATTAGGACATGTGGTCACCCAACATATAACCCCCACATGTGGGTAAGGAGAACCCTCGGGGAAGGGGCGGGGCCAAGGGGTTCAGTTTTGTGTGATTAGAAAGTTGGCAACTCTCCTCAGCTGCACACTTCTGCGTCCATCGCGTGAAGTTGTGTACGCACGCACCAGACAGGCCATGACATTAGGGACAGGGCTGGAGGGCAGAGATTAGCAGCACTGCATTTCTTAGGCCTCTTCCACACTGAGAATTAGTTCCCACTTTAGCCAGTAGCGTGTCCCCCAAGTGTAGTCACAGAAAGCTGCGATACCTACGGAGGGGAGGCAGCGTACCCGTCTCAAGCTGAGGCAAATTGTGGATTTTGTGCATTGGTGTCACTGGCCTTCACCTCTCCATCCGTGCACGCAGTCTGCAGAGAGAGCTGTGGAAACTCCATACCCACCTCCAGCCAACCAACACGCCCTCAGGCACCTGGCTCCTTTATGGGGGAATCGCCCTGGTATGTTATCAGCACAGACCAGCACAAAATGGATGGTAGAACACACATGGCATGGGATGGGGGTCTTGTGGGTGGGACTGTGATGCACCAGCAGAGCTGAGATGGGACAGACGTGGGGTCTGGCAGACAGGAAGAGCTGTACTTGGGAAGCCTGCACAGCAGTCGTGGGCACTATTCCCTGCTCTAGCCATGCTATTAACTCCTCCCTTTCATGAGCAATGAACAACCCAGGTCAGACAAGAAATGCCCAGCTGAGCCTGTCCAGTTGGAGAGGAGAGAATGAGCCATTCATGGCCCCAGGAGGGGCAAAGCAGCTTCTGGAACTTGGCTGCTTCATGTTTACACTGAGTTGTTTCTGTCTGATCTGGATTTCTCTGTGTCTACACCCTGTTGCTGCGAAGTGCTCAAAGACCCTTCCCAACAAATGAGGTGACACCACTGTTCAGAGGCGGGTCTTTCCCATGTGCAGCATTTCCTCTGACCCCAGCAGATTCCTACAACTGTCACTTAATCAATCACTTTACTTCATTTAATCAATCAGCCTATGGTAACGGATGGAAATGCATGTATGCAAACACTCCTCTCAGGAAGGGCTTTGATGGAATTTGCTGTCTGCAGCAATGCTCTGGAAAGCTCGTTCCATTTATACAAATTAATAAATACAAATGGTGATGACTTCACAGCCTGAATATTAATGAAGGTAATTAACATGTTTATTCTGGCAGGTGGCAGCACACCAGCCCCTAGCCAGGGAGCTTCATAAACAGAACCCTCCCCTCTCAGTCTGTGGACTCTGCCCCTGGCTATGTTGAAACATCTGTGGGTCTCAGTCCATCTCCCCAAGGCGGCGGCGGCGGGGAGAAGAGAAGCTGGGTGTCATGTGGGCATTACAGTGAGATGCAGAGTCCCACCATGATTCTCCCTTTATTTGCTGGAGAGAAGCAGCTCACTAACGAACGTGCGACACTCTGATCTCGGGGGTTGCTCATGAGAGTCCACGGATTTGCACCAGTATCAGGCCGGTTCCTTCTGGATTTTTGAACCTGGGTACACAGGGTGGGGGCACGAGGATTGCTAGGCTGGATCACAGCAGGGGTTTCTCCAATCCCACCTCCTGCAATGATGCTTCGCAGAAAGGCCCAAGTGGTCAGTTACGAAGTATCCTGCCTGCAGTGGAAGAGTCTTCCTAACCTTGTCATGGCTATTCTTTATTATTTGTGTTACGGTACCACCTACCGGTCCTTACTGAGACGGGGGCCCCCATTGTGCCCGGTGCTGCACAGCGGAAGAGACAGCCCCTCTTACAATTTCCTTGTTTTTTACCGTTTCACTGTCTAACCCCCCACAGACAAAGGCATAGGTGCTGGGTGAACCAGTTTGGATAAAATAAGAAACCACCTGATCCTCCTTCCAAAACTGATAGTGAAGTGAATTCTAGAGCTGTCCTGGGGCTGGGGACTCCCCAACACAGAGAGAATTTAACCCTTGGAACAACTCACCAAAGCTTGTGGTGGATTTTCTGTCATAGGCAATATTGAAGTCAAGATTGAATATTTATCTCAAAGTTATGCTCTATTTCAATCAGGAATTAAGATCATCAGCCGGAGGTGCAGATAAGTTTGTAGAGAACCAGAACTTTTGGGTGCTTACCCAAACCGAGCATCCAAACCTACAACCCTTCCCAATGAAAGAGCCTTTGGCATGGGATGCTTATGGAAGAGATGATACAGTCTGACTACCCTCAGAAAACTGTCCTCTGTAATGGCTACAGATTCCACAACAGACTGCAGAGCTATTGTGTCTCTAGAGTGAAAGCAGAAAATAAAATCTCTGAAATACATCCCAAGGAAACCACTTAGTCTGTTCCTTATTCCCATAAGCAAAGCAGAAAGTGCAAGTACTCAAAGGACATGAAGTCAATCCATCATGAGGGAAGCAGACTTAGCAGAGAGGCTGCCAGAGCAGATCAAAGCTGGTTTCTCTAGAGACCATTTATATTGTAGGAGATCCTGTAGAAAATAAGAAACGCTTTATTTTAAATGCGTTATCCCATTCTTTCGCTCTACTCAGCGCTGATATAGCCTCAACTGGAGTACTGTGTTCAGTTCTGGGTGTGTGCACACACACACAGACACACACACAAATACAGTGCGAGTTGGTGATTTTACCTGGAAATTGCATTTCACACTTTGCATAGTAGTTTCATACTAAATGAACCTAACAGATTCTCTCTCTCTGTCTTCCCGAGCTCTTCATCCACTATTGATTTAAAATGCACCTGACAGTAACTGGGGCTGCTGAATAGTGAGGGAATGTGCCCTCAAAGAAGAAGCAGGGGAATGAAGGGCGAACGGAGCGGATTTCATGAGCGGAGCTCTGTGATTAAATTAGCAGGGAGTGTGTATTAAATTGGAGGCGTTGTGGTGGGTGGCAGGGATGAAGAAGTAACCACCAGCCCGTGCAAGACAGATCACACAATCGGCGCTTCTTGACTCGCTGGGTTTGTTAGATTTGATTGAAAAGTGGGGGCAGTTCATGCAGAGAGATTGGTTTCCATGGATTTCAACTGATGCAGGTACAGAGCAAATTACAGTCATGTCCCTACGTATGTTACCTCCCGGCCCCAAGGCTAAGCTGGGGGTTGGTGCTGCTGACTGTGTTTGTTATAAAGCTTCGAGACTGGAGAATTTAAAATGATCTGCAAATTGGCCAGGATCCTGCCTGCAGGTGCTGCTTCCCCTGCCCAGGCCTGGCTTTGCTGGGGTCCCAGGGGATGGAGTGCGTGAAGGCAGCATGGGGGGCTACTTTCCCCACTGGTCTGAGCACAGGGGGATAAATCAGGGAGTTTCTGTCGAAGTCAATGAAGTCGATTTCCAGCAGCAGAGGAACTGGCCGGGGGGTGAGATGCCGATCGGGGCATGGTTTGTGATCTCTGTTGTCTGGGTTCCAGGGCAGGACTGAAAGACCAAGGATGGGTTGGTGGCTTTACCAGCTGGCAACATGCCACGTGGGGAGCAGCAATGAAGCAGGGCTGCTGGGGAAGAAAGCTGTGGGGCTGAGCATTCAGCGGGCGGGTCTCTCTGCCAGCTGGTTGGTGGATTAGCATTGTCAGCCCACAATTAAAGAGAAACATGTCTGGCTGCTTGGCTGAGAGTCCAGAACTCCTCCGCTTCTCTCCTCCATCCATACCCCTTCTCTTTCACAGGCGCTATTTACTGCAGAATGAAGCACACAAACCCGTGTGCAAGGCAGAGAAAGGGGCTGGAACATTTGAACAGTCAGTGTTTAAGATGAGGCACTGCAGAACGTGGCCCTTTCCTAGGTACTCAGCACTCACTTTACCTTCCGTCAATTGCTCATCTAAGGACCCAAAGCATCACTGAGCAACGAACCAAGCAACATGCTGCAGAATCTGCCAAACAAACTGAACCAGAACTTTGGTCCCTCCAGACCAGCATCCTGGCCTCTGGCAGTGGCCAGCACCTGATGCTTTGGATGAAGGGAAAAGCCCCAGGATCAATTCAACTGGCCTCTGGTGCAACGCTGCTCACAGAGGGACTGGCCCGTCGCAGCTGGTTTAGGCCCTAGAGCAGGAGACTTTCAACAGACACAGGCAGGGCACAGTGACCTCCCAGTGACAGTTAATGGGATTTGGATGCCAAGTGCCCTTGCTCCCCTCTGGTAATCCCAGCTGGAATGGCCTCCATCGTAACGTGCACCCCGATCTCCCATGAATCACTGATGGAGCGTACTGTAATCGTGTCTGGAGGCAGGGTCTTACTCCTGCAGGATCTGAGCTCCAGATGTGCATGAACTGACGTGACTAACAGTCTGGGGGATTCTCTCTCTTCTCCCTGGTTGTTATTCTTACTCCTCTGTATTTCCCGGCTGCTGGGCTGCGTGTGTGTTTGGAGCGGCAGCGCAGAGACCTGGTGTGGCACCTGAAGCAGCAGGTGGGAGGTTTATGGTTCTTAGCTCCCAGAGGAGTTCGATCCACAGTGTGGTCCCTGGGGAGGCTTTGGGTCCTGCACAGACCAGCTTCACTTGTGCAGGGGAAGCTTCACCGGGCCCGAGAAGTGGAGCTGTCGAATCACAGCCCTCACCTGGGGCAGGTGGGTATCCTGGGCCTAGGCCACTGGTACCCTGAAGACCTGGAACTTGAGGATAAAGATCAGAGTGATCCAACTCCTGGGCAGAGGAGAGGAGCAGGTGGCTATGACAGGCAGACAGTTTGAAAACAGTCTGCTAGAGACATGTTTCCCAGCACAAAACCGTTTAATTCATTAACTCCTTCACTGAGTGAGAGCCACAGGGCACTGCCCTCAGGCAGCAGCGCCCGCCTGACTCAGCCTGTAGAGCAAGTCCAAGCCGGGGGCTGGCGGCTCAGGGACCAGGTGAGGCCAGACGTCTCTGTTCTGACAGCTCGGAACAGCCACAGGGACCTGGCTGGTGTCAGGACGTCCAAGGGAAAGAGGCGTCCTTATAAAATACTGGGTAGAACAGAGTAGGCTGGAAGGCAACTTGGGGACAGAAGGTGCATGAAATGGCGAGGGGAGCTGGGTCTGCCTGAGGGAAGAGCGCAAGCTGGGGACGCTGCCCTGCTCCAGCAAAATAAAGTGACACCAGCCACAAGATGGATACAATTTACAAATCGCCGAGAATAATTACAGGATGTGTGGAATATTTCTTTGATTTACTATTAACTCGAGTAAGGAGTTAGACAAGCCTTCCAATTACATCCATGAATAAGCTGCTCTCTTGTGAACAGCTTCAGCTCTGCAGGGAAATAACCCTTTGTGTCTGGATCGCAGTTCAAAGGAAGGATTGTTTTAAGGGTAATGAGTTAAATAAAGAGCTGTTCCTCTACTCATTGCTCATTAGCAGTATTAATACGGTGTGCACCAAAACGCCTGTGCCCTGATGAGTCGGGCTGCTGGGGTCTATTCCTGGGAAACATGGCACATTTCTAGTCCTGGGAAGGTGGTGGTGTCCCTACCCAGACCTGCACCAGTTGGTTAACCGATGCAAAACCCTTGGGCACGCTCCCCTTTCGGTCTCAGCGGGTTACTGTGTGTTAAAACAGGGCCCAACGACTTAAGCTGAACCCAGGAGCGGCTGTCACAGAATCCCCGGGGCGATGGTCTGGACCTGCTCCTTCAGAAGCCAGTCAGGACTCTGGGGGGAAGCTTCTTCTCCGTAAACAGCCTGTCTCCAAGGCTAGGAGCTTCACAGCTTCCACCTTCCTGGGTCTGACCTCAGAGCATTCAGCACCTTCTGCCCCTCCGTGCGCTTCCCCCAGCGAGCCCAGCCAGGCGGGGTCCTGGGGAAGCCCGTGGGTCCTGCACCCCAACTCCACAGTCAGACGTGACTCTCAGCCAGCCAGTAAAACAGAGGTTTATTAGTCGACAGGAACATGATCTAACAGAGCTTGTGGATAGAGCGAACCGGACCCCTCAGCTGGATCCATTTCGGGGGTCCAGGGAGGCCAGACCCTATCTGGGCCTCCCTGCCCTTCCTTAGCCAGCTGCAGACTGCAACTCACTCCCCAGCTCCTCCCCTGCTTCCTTTGTCTCCTTCCCAGGCAGGAGGTCAGGTGACCTCTTCCCCCCACCTGGAGTCAAGTTACAGCTTCAGGTATGTCAAGAATCAGAGAGGAGTATGGACACCTTCCCACAATAGTCAGAGGAGCCATTGAGAGCATTTCTATTCCATCACAGTGGCTCAGAACAGCCGCGTGGCATTTAAGCAATTTAAAGTCACACCTGTAGTTAACTCTGTCCCGATCCCGCTGGAGACAAGGCCCAGGCATCACACATGCCTTTGAATCGTGTCACTGATCTGCCAGGCTGGGCCTGAGGCAGCGGGTGAAGCCTGATCCCAGCCTGGGCCGTTTGCGTCTGTCTCATTTGGAGCCCCTCACTGCCAGGCTGATTTCCCTCCATCCCAGCCCCCTCTCCACTGGCAAGTCTCTGGGAATAAGCTGAGGAGCTTTTCCACACTCGGTTTGCGTTCTGGGTCTGGGGTGCAGTTTTCTCTTGTGGCCTAGGCAGGGCGGGATCAGAGAGCTGCTGTTCCCTACAACAAAGAAGGAAAAACCAGCCTCCCTGCTGCCGGTGCCGAGCACAGACTGGTGTCATTAAGAGTTCCAGCTGCCGCTTTCTCCTACCTTCACTTCCTACAAATGGCATTTGAGTTTGCCACGTTACTAGTTGATTAAAGCAAACCCTGGAGGAGCTCGTTTACAATGCATAATGAGTACACACACCTGTGCTAGTAGGTACATTTCTAATCGCTGTCATTACAGAGCAGGACTGGAATAATGCTCACTGCACTGACTCCTCCTGTTCCCCCTCCCACCGGCGCTCCGGGACAGAAAGGATCAGGGTCCCTGCTCAGCACCTCTTCAGAATGAACCAACGCAGGGCAAGCGGTGAGAGGCGGGTGCAGCCAGGGGCTTTGTGCAGTCAGGTTGTGACTACGGTGGATCTGACCCTTGTATCGTCGGGTTCCTGGAACGCGGCTGAAAGAGCTCTAGGATGGGCTGCTCCAGCAAGATGGGATGCTGAGAAGTTTTTTCCATCTGAACTGTGCCACCTAAAGGCCTGTCTGCCCAAGGCCATGCACCGAGGTAATGAATCGGTTTGTAACCTGGTGCCCAGAGGCTGCAGGGACGCTGGTTTTGATGTAAGAATGATGTCATGCAGTTTAGTTAAGCCGGCTCCGAACTGGCTGAGGTGCAGCTCAGTGTGGTTTACCTTTAGTCCTTTAGGAATGACCTTAAACAAACTGCACTTAGCCCTGCTTGTACCAGACTGTCCGAAGAGGGGTTGCACTGGTTTAAAGTCACGCCCTGCAGTACCTGAGTACAGCTCTTGGGCCCGCGAGACCGTGTTCTCTACAGAGAGCGTCCCTTGGGCAGGGTGTCTCGCAGGCCTGGAATCTTCTTGTCCCCTTCTACTGAGCATCTCCTCTGAGGCTGGTGCATTGGACACACTGGCCAGGCTGACTTTGAAGGTGGCCTCGGTTCCTGTGCATGTTAATGAACTCCAAATGAGGGACTGAGTCAGTGAGGAAGGATAAGCCATATTGTCTGCGTAAGCAGGTTTCTGGCCTGGCAGGGAGGTGGGTGGCAGAGGTGCTGCCAGGCAGAATGAAGCCCTGTTATTTTAGAAACACAGACATGCTGCGAACGGGGCTGTTTTGTTCCCCGGTAGGCTGGAGGCTCCCCTCACTAAGCAATGCAATCCCACATCAGAACTCAGTATTTCCAAGCACTTAGAGCTCTTAACTAGCTGGTAATATTTTTCCTTTGATGCTTAATTACCCCCTGCAGCCCACAACCTCTCCCTGTTGCTTCAATCTGCTGCCTGCACAATAGCTGTGAAACAACCAACAATTATACAGTTACACGTAACCTGAGCAGGGTTCTGTCTCTGCCTGGGACGTGCTGCCTAGCAGCAAAACACAAGGCAGCCTGAATCCTTAATGCACTCTCTAGTGCCTGCTGCTCTCCACATTAGCATGGCTGATAAGGACGCCAGACAAAGCTCTGCCTAATTAGCATATATGAATGTTAACTAGGCATCAGTTCCCATATATTACAGAACAGACCCCAGACAATCACCTCCCCCAGCCTAGACCAGACCGTTTCTGAAGGGCTCTGGGCTGGCTGCAGATCGTTCTTGACTCCCTTGCCAGACACGGTCCAGAGGAAAAACTTTTGCCATCAAACCTGTGGAGGCCCAACAGGGCTCCCATTCTGGAGTGTCACAGCCGACAGCTGGGAGCACTTCCTGGGGTGGTCTTGGGGGCAAGAATTCAGCTGTGAGTGATAGCAATGGAGCACTGCTGGGCAGCTGGAAAGCTCTCTGGTGCTGGAATGCTTTTTGGAGTGAGGCTACTGTGCTCCACCCCCGCACCCATCTGTGCCCCCGCTGCCCCCCAGAGCTGGGACTGGGAGCAGGGCTGTGGCTCCGGGAGAGGGGGACACGGACAGGGGAAAGGGGGCCTAGCCTAAGGCAACAGCAGGGGTCAGGCCCAGAGCCCCGTACGCGGGCCCAGGAGCAAAACCCATCAGCTGAAAGCAAAGAGTCACAAGCCAAGCCAGATGACCGTTCTGAGGACACATGAGATGCAGGAATAAGGAGAAAGGTCTGAGACTGTCTCTCAACCCAGGCCACCTCCTGTCAGCCCCCCGGGGGGGGGGGGGGAGAACGGGGGGTGCACCTAACAGCAGAAGCAGGTATGGAGGCTGCCAGGAAGAATCCCAGGTGCCCGACACATGAGCAAAGAGCACCTGTTCCCACATACAAAGAGGAGCCTTTTTAATTGCAGGCGCAGAATTAGATTTGCCTGAGGCTTTGCCATCAGCTGTAGCAATTGCCTGTCTTTCATTTCGGCTTTCTTCCCCTTGCAGCCCGCACGTGGCTCACATGTTGCTCATCAGAGCTGGAAGTGTTTCCGTGTAGCCACTCTCCCCAGGACTCTGGGAGTTTATGGTATTTGAGATGCTGCTGTTCCTTATGCTTGGGTAATTCCCACAGCCGGTCTGCACCACCTCTCCAAAACACAAACACCTGCTGCAGTGTGTGCAATGCTGGAGAGCAAACTGCTATCGCATATGAAAGAACAGGGAGATTCCAGGAGAGCAGCTTGCAATCTAACAAGGGCCTCTTGCTCTAGGATAGCTGAGAAGAGCTGTACGCTGTTCCTTTAACCCTGAAGCCAGCCCTAGGCTGGGGAAAGGTCTGTCGTGGAGCCCAGAGGGACGCTGTTAGCGCCTTGCTCAGTGTTAGAAGAAAGCAAGTCTTTCCCACTGTCATATGACATCTGCGGGCCCTGAAGCGCTGGGTGAATGTCTCCATTCCCTGTAACTGAGCTGCCCGACCTCTGTCCACTAGGCACCCCACCAGCGCTTGCCAGCTTCAGCACCGATGCACACAGGCTAGCAAACAGCTCAGTGGCATGGTCCTTTAAGGGCAGCCTTTTGCGGGGTTATGCAGGACACATACCCACAAGCATCACTGCCTGGCATCCCTGCAGAAGATGGAAAAATCTAAGCACTTTGCAAGAGGATATGATGCCATCTGACCAGACAGGGACAGGCAATGAGGACATAATGGTGGAGTGGCCAGGCTTCCCATCCTGGAACAGCCAAAGAGCTGCCCTTCCCTGAGTCCCTGGCTGACTGCAGAAGCGGTGACATCACTAACTGAGCTGCAGTTCAGGAAGCACAGAGATTTTCAAACATTTACGTTTGTACAGCGCTGTGCACAGCAGGTCTGGCTTCTCCACACAAATAATATAACGCCCAGGGCCAAGAGGCCACCTGTGACAGCATCCACACGCAGTTAGTGCCCATCCAGCACTGCAGCAGCAATCAGCCATTCAGTAATTACAGAAAGAAGAGGCCTGAAATCCTTGTCTACCTGGGATAAATATAAAACGGTATTATCGTCCTGACAAGAGGAATTGACTCGTTCCATTTACTAGAGAACAAATGTCACCCAGATTCTAGAGTCCTAATTTACAACCTATTTAATAACCCGAAGTCAGAAAACTACTAGAGTAAAAAATATTGCAAAATGAAACTTGAAACAAACAACTAGCTGTGTAAATCTGCATGGATACCCCATCTCCCACCATTCTCCCACCTCTGTGACAGCCTTAGCGTGCATTACAGCATTTTCCATAAGAGAGAATCTATTTCAGATCCAGTGAGCGGTGGGATGAATTAGCCAGTAATTCTGCACCCTTATCAGCTGTGGGTTTGCATATTTGCAGTTGGATGCCGTATGGAATGGCAAATTGGAAATCGATGTGCAAGTCAATGTAAAAAATCCAATCATGCAAACGGGCAGTGATATTTTCTTGAAAAACAAATGAAAATATGAGGCTGACTCCTGGCCGTTGTCAGGACCCAGGCAGACATTCTCCGCGAGTGGGTGGCTGCCTGCTGGTGCTAGTGTAGCATCAGAATCTTGCTCTATCATATGTGATAGCAATTTGCTGAAGCTGTGGACTGACAGCAAGGTGTTTGCCTGCATCAGTCGGATTGTGCCAAAGAAGCCCTTGTCCCGTACCTCTTACTTTGGCAGAGAGGGGAGCTTGAATTAATCTCTGTTCTGTTTATGAGCCTTGTCCAGTCTGATGTGCCAAAATGCTACAATAATCCCCTTTGACATTCTACAGTGGGCCTGATTGTCCCCACCTGCATCTCACTGTCCCTTTACTTATGACACTTTCCTGAAGCATTTGTATGTGAAAACTTTCCGCGCTGCTTCTTCTAACCCTGCACCCACAGAGATGGAGCTCTTGGTCTTCACAGCGGTAGACAGTGATGGCAGGTGTGGGTGGGTGTCTGTCTGTCTGTCTGGACAAGTCTTTGATTAACATAAAGACCCAATATTAGGAATTACGAGCTGGCCTTTGAAATCTGGTGGCTGTTCTAGCTGGTGTGAAGTACCTCACCCCGCCCCAAAAAACCCAGCTCCATAACACTCCTGAGTGAAAATGTTTATGCCCACAGTGGTCCATGAGAGAGTCGACATGGTCAATCAAAAACAACGAGGAGTCTGGTGGCACCTTAAAGAGTAACTTATTTACTTGGGCATAAACTTCAGTGGGTTAAAAACCACTTCTAAAAACCACTTCTTCATCTGAAAAAGTGTTTTTTTACCCAGGAAAGCTTATGCCCAAATAAATCTGTTACTCTTTAAGGTGCCACCGGACTCTTGGTTGTTTTTATGAATACAGACATGGCTACCCCTCTGACAATGGTGAATCAAGACATTTTAGATTTTACTGCACCAGTTACACACACATTTGATCTTTATTTCCAAAGTGTTACACAAACTGATTCATTCTCACAACATCCCTGCTAAGTGGATCCTCCTATTCAATTTTATCTACGTGGGGGGAGGTCACACAGTGGCCAGTACAGAATTAGAGTCCAGGGATTCCTAGCACCTGTCCTCCCCCACCCCGCTTAGTCCACGTGACTGTGCTTCCTGTCAGCAAGTGATGATTTTGACATGGAAATAGGAAGTTTTTGCCTTAATCTCAATTCTGCAAGCTTGGTTTATCAGGTATGGACGAGAGCTCCTACAAGTGGCAGGACTAGGGCATCCTCCTCTCACACACAAAATGTGTGCTTGTCCCAGGCTCTCCCCTTTCCAGAAAAGATGTCTCAGGGAGAGCTTGGCTGCACCTGGTTTGCCTGTGCTCAGTTTATTCCACCGTCTCTGCCGCTCTGATTACAAGAGATGTGTGTACGTCAAAACGCATAGTCCTAGGGAGTGGGAAAGATCTAAGGCAGAAGGGCAGGAGTTTGCTACCAACATGGTGATCGTTCAATTTGAGGGGATTGTTTCATCAAGCGTGCAGACATCCAGCATGACTTTCCCAAATTGCATCCAATCAGTGAGTCCAGATTCTCTCTCTGCTTGAAGCTCTTTCCATTCGCTGAATACGTGGTGAGGGCTGCTGCAGAATGTTACAGACTTGGCCTCGACCACTGGTCTTTGGCGTCCAGTCTTTCTCATTTGCAATGAGCAGCATGGCTGGATGCTCTATTGTGGGAGTACATGAAAAAAAACCAAACCCTGATACTACAAGGCCCAATCCTCTCTTCCCATCCTGACTTGCTGGAAGCGGTAGTGGGACTTTTATCTCCCCTTTCCAGGCTTTCAGTATCCCTAAGTCGCATCAGCTCCGTCTCCCCAGCTTGCATGCCTCCAGCTGGGCTCAGAGTACTCCTTCGCCCACTGCGCTGATGTTATCCGCTCTGCATGGGAATCAGTCCAGCCCCTCCGCACAAACTGAAGCACTGACTAATCATGGCAGATGTGTATTTTGGGTCATTAAAGTCAATAGAAATGATTTACAAAACCATTTATTTGCTCTGGTTACCTTAAGGGAAGCCTGTAATTGCTTTTTTAAGTTGTATTTGCATATTTCTATATTGGCATGGCAGATAGTCTTGGTGGATTCATTGTAATTTAAATATTAATAAAACAATCAAATTCTAGTTTAATTTTTTAAAAGCAATATTCCTTCTGTTCTCAGAATGTTGTGTTGTCATAGCCCGTTGTTCAAGGACTATCCAAAACACTGAGACACGTGTAACTGCATCCCCTCTTCTTCCCCACACCCGGCCCCAGCAAGCAAGTGAGCTGAAGATGCCATTCCTGCACACATTTTCAAACTCAGTCTAATTTCCTGCCAGCCTTCTTTGGGTTGTTCCAGTGGCCCCTGGGGAACAGCATCTGCTCCTTGAACTCTTAAAGGGAACATGTTCACTACTTCTCTCTTACAGCAAACTTTGCGGTGAACTAATTGATGTGAAAGTGCTAAAAGTGAACGCTCCTATTGTATGCAGGGCTGGTGTAGCCTTGTGGGTCCCAGGATATGAGACACAAGTTAGTGTCTCTCACCAACCGAAGTTGGTCCAACAAAAGCTATTCCTTCCCCCTCGTTTCTCTAAATGTTAACATTGTTGGCAGTGTGTGTCACACAGCTAACGAGTGCACAGGAACCTTCCAACCCTGAGAGCCTATGAACACCCATCACCCCGCTCTGCAATATGGGTCACAACCAGCGGCTCTGGGCTGTCAGGGCAGATCACAGTCTGTTCCTCACAGGCCCCGGGCTGTGCTGCAGGGATGCTGCGGGTTGGATACGTGCTCTGGCGGGGGCCACACGCCCTCAGGTTCTGGGTGCAGGACCCTTCTCCCCAGCAGTCCCCACCCCCCAGTCAGGGTTACCATCCTCCTCCACGTCTGGCCTGCAGGGCCTCTTGGCTGAGGTGTCTCCGTTCGCTGGGCCCACGGCCCAGGGTCCCCCTCTCTCTCCCCAGCTGCTCACCGCACCTGGCTCCAGACGGCTCCAGCCCCAGCTCCACTGGGCCTCAGCTCGGCGGCTGCTCCTCTGGCCCCGCTGGCTCTGGTTACTAGAGCTCTGCTCCAGAACTGACCTGCGCCCTGGGCTGCTCTTCTGGCCGGCCCGGCTCAGCCCCACTCGCTCTGACCCAAGCAATTCCAGCTCACTCGGAGGACGGGACCCCCTGACCCCTGGTGTCCTTGATTAGCCTGCCTGTCCTGTCAATCAGGCTGACCTGGGGCATTGGCCTCTCCCCATTGCCCCTAGGGACTGTCAGTCTCAGGGTCCTGTTTTCCCATGGACCCGCCCCCTTTTGGTACTGGGAGCTAGCAACCAAACACCCCCCTGAGTGTTAGTGAGGGAACAACAGTCTCCTGCCACAAACTTCCTCCCGCTGACCCATCAGTGCTTCTCAGCGTTTGGCTGGGGTACCACTTTGAAGGGGTGAGAAGCTAAATCAGGCTTCATGTTCATCAGCCATTGCTGCTTGTGAAGAGAATGACAAGCTAGAGGCAGTTGTGATGCTGCTGATTTTGGTGATACCCAGGATACCTGCTGTGATGCAAGCTCTGGGGCCAGTGGACAAAGCGTTCACTAGTCCCTGCGGGGAAGAGAGGGAGGCTACCAAATCATTGCAGATGGTAACATGGCTTTAAGTCACTACCTCCTTGGACCAAACTGGAACCAGATTCCCTAATCCCATTCAGTGCCTTTGGAAAGGAGCCCAATTGGAAACAGGCTGCGATTGTAACTCCCACATGCCGGGGTCTCAGTAGCACATCCCCCAGGGAAGGAAAGAGAAAACTACGTATTCAGCTGAGAGATAGAGCAGTCACTTCCAGGTCATGTATTGTAGCCCTTGCCCCTCAGGAACACCCTGATTCCCGTGAATACACTAGAACTCCACCCTCAACATCCAATCAGCAAGTTCTAAAGAGATCTAAAGCACAGCCCATCACATGCCACAGGAAGAGGCCTGCGTTTGTGACAAAGCCTCACAAATCTTCCCTCTGTCCTGGCTGCACATCGGAGAAGAGGTTGATGGTGTGTGGACAATAGCTGAGTTCACATTGGGCTGAGGGAAAGTGACCAGCTCCATTAAGCGGCTTGGCTGTTGAGCAGGAGCACTTGGAGTTTCCAGAACACTTGAAAGTGCCCGTGCATTGATATGGCGCAGTAGTTGAAACAGGATGGAGCCCTCAGAACAGCCCTCCTGCTGAAACAAGAGTGGAAATGCCTCCCAACACGTGGGAACGAACCACCATACACAGCCTGCCACTTGGCCTACTCAGGGAGTTACACCACACTAGTGAAAATGGCCAGGGAGTTTAAATCTACAGGCACTTTTTATTAAGTTATACTGCTTTGCTCTCTGTGATATTTTGGCTTGAGCCGGAGAGCCCGGGGGAGATATAAGCAGTGGCGGATTAATGATTTTGCTGCCTCTAGGCCCTGACGTAATTGCAACCCCCAACCCCATATGAACTTGTTTTAATTTTTTTTACAAATTAGTTTGAACTAAAATGAATAAATATTAAAATAATTAAACATTTACAAGATTTATTATAATTAAAATTTCAAGTTCAGCAGACCCTCACTTGAACGCACATCTGTATAGCGCTATTTCACTTATAGCGCGGGACCACACATGGATCCAAAACCCCGTGTTCAAGCGGGGGTCTGGTGTATATGTTAATAACGTTACTATTATTAACATTTAGGATTCTCGCGAGTATGTTTGCTAAATGGCGTCGCACCATCATTGGTGGTTTCAATACACGCTTTGATTGGTAAAATTGCGGCGTCACTGATGCTGCGATTATGAAAATGCTGCTATTATAAAAAAGTGCCGCCCCTGCAAATTTGCCGCACTGGGTCTAGGCCTCATCGGCCTAGATGATAATACGCTGCTGGATATTAGTTTTAAGCAATCCAGTACATGGAGTCCGACTAGCTGCTAAAAGTCTAATACTCTGTCTGCCAACTCATTTGGGAAACATAATCTGGCTGTCCCTCCTCCCTGCCTTCCACTCCTACCAGTGAGTTCCCTCTCCTGCTCCCTGGAAGAGTAGCAGTCCAGTCATCTTGCTTTTTCCTTCGCAATCCCCACCTACATCTATGCCACCAGGTAAAAGCAAAATGCTATCTGGTTGCCATGGCAACTACTGGACCAAATGACAATCATCTGAGCTCTTTGCCTCCGCCCATCATTCAGAATCAGCTACTCTTACAAAGCCACAGAGCTTCCAGGGCCAGACCGATTCTGTGGAACAGCTCAATACAGGAGGGGTAGGGCCTTGAGCTGGGAGACTGTTTTCACTCCCTTTCCAAAGCACCTTGTGGCACGTTACGATTTTAGTCCGTACATCACAGGACCCAGTCTTTCTTTCTTCAGAATGCCCAGAGCAGCTGTGCCCATTGCCCCGTCACCCTCCCATGGGTGCAGTCAGCTATGAACACAGCTAACCAGCTCTTGCACTGAACTGCCTTTGAAAACAGCTTTCTATAAGGAGCAGGACAGGAGCCAGAACTGGTCCTACAGTTATAAACAAGGGGCCCAAATTCAGACCCGGTGTAACTAGGAGCAGCTCCCCGCCCCCTCCTGTTTAGGTCTCTGGGGAAACAGTGGGTAAGTTAGCCAAAGAATGGGAGTAGGTGACCAGTGTAAGCAGCATAACTTGCACTGGTTTGGTGTGCCAGTGAGCATGCCTGATAGGCTGAGGAAGAGGTGAGGCAGGAAAGGCAAGTGACTGGGAAGCGTAAGTGAAAGGAGGGCCTCCTCCATCTCGGTTTAGTGGCATTAGTTAGCTGGAGCAGCAGTTCTCAGACTTTAGCAGGACCCCCATTGTGATTTAAATTTTTTCGTGCCCCCCCGAACCCGCCTGCTCAGCCCCAGACCCCATCCCCACCTCTTCCCGCCCCACCATGTCCTCCTCTTCCCACCTCCTCCCCACCGCTGAACAGCTGTTCCACGGCGTGCAGGAGCACTAGGAGGGAGGGAGGGGAGGAGTTGCAGACCTCAGTGTGAGAAATGCTGAGCTAGAGATCTGGTTGAGCCTCAGCCCTATTGTGTTCAGACAGAAATGTAAGTCACACCCTTTAGATAAAGCTTTCCCCAACACCACCACATTTATCAGTATAAATCACTGGCAAAGCACAATCCCGGCAATCCAGGAGGATGGAGAGTGAAGAGTCTCTATGGAGCTTCCTGCTCATCTATAATTTTGTTCAGTGTCTAGTCCTATGGAGCTGCAGTGCCTTAGAGATGTCTAAGATCTTTTTTGGCTTCACCTACTGCACACAAGTCCCCACAGGATATCACAAAGGGCCCATGATCCTGAGTACTAGGAGTTTAACCACAGACGGTCTGCAGAGCACTGTCAGACTAGAGCAGATACCCATAGTTTAGCTGCAGAATCTGCTATGTCCTAGGGGCTTGGTTTTGGGCGTTACGCATCAGCAATGTGCCAGAATGCAGCTTTTTCACAGGGCACAGAGAAACTAGAAAGATGCAAGAAACATGCCAATACAATACACAATCTGAATCTATGCTAACAAAGAATCCTTTACAATGTGGAATGAGGTGCCAACTGTAATTTATTGAAGCTATATAATTTAACCAGATTTTAAATGGAGTGAAGTTAGTTAATTTCTTCCTGCAGGCTCTACGAGTCCTTCTCTGAGCTCTAGGATCATACCCTCACCCTGGGAGCTCCCTAGGACATCCACAAATTTTGACCATGAGGTGGAGGGTCACCACTATGTGATGTTACTCTCCCTCTTTTCAGAGGCTGTCCCTGCAGGACTCCCAGCCCTTCCTGACCTGGAGTGTGAGGGTGAGAGAACCCGCACCTAGTCTCCAGTTTAAGGCACTGCCCTAACGCTGGTAACTTTGTTTTTAATGGCAAACAGGATGAGGAGGAAAGAGAATGCGTTAGAATTTTATGCTCCCCAGATCACAACCAAAATGAGAAAATACACTGCTGGGCGGAGGGGCAAGCTGCAGCTTCAATTAAAACCTATGGAAACATTAAGAAAAGGAAGTAATCTTCAACTGGGTTCTTAAAAGAATTGAACTTTTCACTCAAAGCTTAACTCAGATGCAGATCACTATGCAAAATTTGCACATGATACTACTTAGAAACAGCTTCCAGGGACCTTGTCACCTGTAAAGCAGCTTTTCACGGAGGGAGGAGGACAGTGTCACATGTATTGACAATAATCTAGCAGGAACTATTACGTTACCTCCTAGAAAGGACAATTCTCGTGTCCAGATCAGAGGAACAATTTCACAGTGGCAGCTGCAAGAGGGGCTTGGCCTTTCCTTCTCATCTAATAGGCAACATTTACCCCCATAGCTATAATCTTTCGAAAGGTAGATAAAAAGCCAATGTGGACTCCAGAGATAAGAGGAATGTCAGCCTGAAGGTGAGGCTGTGCTGAGCAGCCGTGGCAGTTATAAAACACTGTCACACAAGCTTGAAAAAGGACCAAAAAAAGGAAAAAACAGCAATATAAGCAGACTGAGGCAAATGCTCCCAGCACTCATCCTACTCATAGTAAGCCCTAGCTCGACTACATCCGCCTGTGTTTGACACTTGATAACACAGCTGCTTCACATTCTGATGGAACCTACATATAATTGTGTTTCCAGCTCTGAAATTCCTATTTACAATTATAAAATCTCTTCCAGCTGGCCTCCTCCTCCTCCTCCACCTCTCCCCATCGCCAGGAGATTAGACTTTAGAAATATTTCCATATGGGTCTCAGTGCCAAGGATGAATGGCTGATATACACCCAGAGAGCTGCGCAACTAAGGAAAATACTTGTCAATCACATTTATTTGCTTTGAGTATTTTAGCATTTACAAATATACTTTATACAAATATTCTATCAAACAATTCTTTGAACTGTACTATAAACAATTTTTTAAAAATATAACTTTATGAAAACAGTTTCTCTGCTCTGGAAGTACAATATTGTTAATGAAGGTGGATTCCTTGGCAACAGACAAAAGCAATATGTTCTTTTTCCTTGTGACCTCTAATTTTGCAGGCATAAAGTATTAGGATCAAAGAGTTTTTTAGGGCTTATTATAGGTAGCAGAGACGTGACAATGCATCTTATTTACTATTACATCAGGATGCTACGAATACTCTCATATAAAACCAAAATTATCACAAAGGGGTTAATCACTAATAGGGATTAAGGACTGATTTACTTTAATTTGTTAGTGACCTTTGGTTAAGTTGGCGTCTTTTTTTAGGCTCTTTCTTGTAGATATGTCCTTAGAATACAGAAATTATGTGATAAGTGCCAACTAACAACAAAAGAGCTGTTTGTACTATTTTCAAAACACCTTTTTCCATGGTCCAGAATAAAATGAGTTGATGTACCACTGATCCCAAAACTATTCTATTTCAATGTGTTGGTATAAGCACTATATCGTGGGCATTTATGCAAACAAAAATCAGGGACATAAATGGCATTTGCACTGCTGAGTTAATTCAAGCCCCAAGCTCCATATAATTCTTGCAAATAGTTATGTTTCCACAACATCCTGGAGTAAATAGTCAGTACCTTGCTGGGGTGGTAAATAATGCATCAGTGTTTCTCTTTGTAGGTCCAGCTTTAAATCCCAGAAAGGTGATTGATTTGTTTGACTCACTTTACATAAATTTTATAAGGCTACTTTGAGCAAGAAGTTTTACAGTCTTTAAACAGTAGCAGTTAAGCAACTTTTATGGTGCAAAGGTAGAATTAAATATTTTTTGTGCTGATATCAGTAAAACTTTGGATAATTTGTCTTGAAACAACATTGCTTATTAAAGACACACTGTGTACAAGATATTCTAAAAATACCTGGTCCTTAAGTGCCTGCACTGATAAGGATTTCTGAGCAACGGGAACAGAAGAGCAGCAGCACTCTCATGACTGGGACACAAGGTAGGTATCAAAGTCCTGGCACTCATAGCATGCAACGCTGTCTAAAACCCACTCCCGGGTCACCACGGCAGTACACTTCTGTTGAATTGCTGCAAAACAAAATATGAATGATAAAATAATATCTGCAGGTCAGCGTGAGATTCAGATTGTGAGCTGTTCTATTTCAGCATTATTTTCATTAATGGTGTTCAAAATATCATTTCAAATCAGTTACATGGTGGCTACTACTCTACACATCCTGATATTGCATAAGAGGCAGCTGTTTCATGGCCACTTGACAAACAGCCAGTATCTATACAGGAACTCTTTAAACTGCCATGCAAGAGAGACTAATAAAGGTAAGAGAGCTGAGCAGTCTTTGATAAGCATCGCTAAAGGATTTCCAAATCACAGACACTCCGTTTCTCCGTGCACACACACATTCAGTGTGTGGGTCGTGTTTCAAGACATATGAGGATGCACTCATAGGAGAGGATGACACAAAAGGATGTTCGTGGCATTAACATGCGCCTGAATTACATCCGTGTTTCAGTTTAGATGAGGTTGGGAAAGAGGAACTAAGGGATCCTCCTGTCCCAACCACTGCCCAGAAGACTGAATGCCAAGGGGGCTGTGTCTTTTTGAAATAAGTGGGGTGGATGGCCAGATACAAGGGAGGTTTTTTTATTTTTAGGTTGGAGTACTGGTGCTTAAATGGCTGGGAAAGGAAGATTATTGGCTGCTTGTTGCTAGGTGTTCTTTGTCTCAGCTGGGGTTTTCTACTAGATCACACTGGTCTAGAAAATGCAAAGCCTCTCCTAAACTCTGTACATTTTAGAAAGTAGCTCTGCTGGCAGAGATAAATTTCAGTTAAACCTAACTCTGGAGACATGCAGGATACATGGGCTGGCAGTTTATTTTAACCACCTCTTAGGACTTTGTTTACTCTCAAAATAGGCAAGAGAAAAGTTTGAAATGATCAACTGTGTCTGTTTTGAAATGTAGGAATGTGCTCCCAATTCTAAACATAACAGGATTTTATTCTGCTTCCTTTATAGAACCTTACTACTATTTTATTACTCAGACCAGTGGAACTCACTGTGTACAACGCAAAGCAATCCATGGTTCCATATAATCTTACCTCTGTACCCTGTGTTTTCGAGCCAAGCATCAGGCTGTACAACTATTACAGCAGTAGAGTTCTAGGATTTCAAGATAAGAAACAAGATAAAATAGCTACTGTTATTTGTATCACGTAAAATCAATCCTTCCTGTCTGCAGATAGCAATAACTGGGTATTTCTTTGCTTCACTGCAGCGCTCCAGTGAAGGAGTCAAGAGAAGGAAAAATAAAAAGCGTATTAAGCTTTGTAAGACTATTCTACAAGAGTTTCTGTTCAAGGACACTTGGTGATTATAAGTTAATGCACAGGAGCCTTTTTGCTCCCAAAAGCTGAAGCCAGAGGTGAGCCCCAATGAGATGAGTCAGATGGCCTGCGAACCTCAACACAGCAAGACCAGCATGTATCTTGGCACTACTGTCACTGAGCTCAGGGGAGGCCAAGCTTGGAATAGAAGGACTGCTACAGATCAATCTCTCGTTCACCCACAGGTGTTAATGGTGCCTACCTCTATCTATATCTGGATACATCAGTCTTTTACAAGCACCAAAAACCAGTAAGTATTTATGGGGAAAAAAATCAGTAGGACAGTTTACCTTACACCCATCCTCACTAAATACTTACAGTGTTGTGTGTGAACAGATGAGGCTGCTTTACCACTGAGGCGCCACAAAGGTCCACCATCCACTCTAGATCACCTGATTAAGTTAGGCAAAAATAGCATGTTACAATTATGACTGCCCTGCCCTGGGGACCAGCATGTCAGAGATCCAGCCCTGGTTCTCCACACCTTGCTAGTGTAGTTATTACAAGTGAAATAATATCCCTTTATTTGTGACATAAGTGGAGAACAAGGAGCCCTGCTCTTACTACCCTGTGCAGGCCAACTATTACTATATTCCTATCCTAGGTTCTTCATGGGAATTGCAGGGTCCCAGGCAGACAAGACAGCCCCTGGAAAAAATGCTGCTAGCCAGTTCATCTTAACTTAAAGAGCCAAAGTATGAAATTACAATTGGAATAAAAAGTTTGAGATCTGGGATAATTTCTCCTTAACACAAACTAGCCACAGTGTTCAATTCCCATTAATTTGATGAACTCTTGATGAAAAAACATAACAAAATTTCCTAAGCAGAGGAGCCTGTAATTGCTCATCACAGCACTAGGAGTGAGCACTGCACATGCTGTGGTAATTACTGTAAATGTCAAGAGATGTGGGGATAATTCATCCAGCCAGAAATAAATGTGATACTGGACAAATCAGAGCTTGTTGCAGGGAAGAGAATGAAGAGCAAAGATGGGAAGATATGTGCTTCTACTACTGAAAAGTTAAGCTACAAGTTTTGCTGCTTAATTGTCTTCATAAGAGACTCCACATACCTGCAGCTTTAAACTACTGAGAAAGCATCAATCCTTTTCATCTACTTTTCCTATGTCCATAATTGCAGGATTTAATATATTTTACTTTTCACAACTGCTCTTTCTTAGCCATTTTCTGTGGATTCTAGAAATGACAGTACATTCCCTTAATCCAGAACCCCTCACCTGTGTGCATATCGGTGAAAGGTCCATAACAACAGATCTCAAAGTCTTTGAAGAGCTGAAAAACAAGGCACACGTGAACAGAGGGTAGTGATTCCATGGCAAAACAGACATTCAATGAAATGTTTGTTTTATTAGAGTGATATATGAGGTCCCTCTATGGTTGGGATTCTCAAGCTATGCTCTGTGAACCAGTGTGGTACAGTAAACTCTTCCTTGTAGTTCACAAATTAAATGTTTTGACAACCAAGCAGGGGACAGTTGTGGGACTGGAAGAGGAATTGCTCTCTCATGAAGTTGTCTGAAGAATGAAAGCACTGGAGATGCCTGCACAATTGTATACAGGTATACTCTGGGAAATGTTAGTTCTTGTGACTCTGGTATATGATTTATGCTAATGTATACAAGATCACAGTGTATATTTTGGAAAATACACCCCTCATTTATTTTATTTGTTATGCTTGCAGCTTAAACATCAATGGATTTCCTCACTGCTGCTAGCTGGTTAATTTAAAACTGACATTCTATATTGCATTGCTCATGGATAAATTTCTACTATCATGCCTACAATAATTTTTTGGGGATCTGCTAGAATTATTTCAACAATTGTTTCACAAGCAGAAATTCTCATTCATAAAAGCATTGTGTCAACCACCCTCACTTCAGTGGCCCATAGGCAAGGTATAAAGTTTCTTCTTTCCTATAGAAATGGTTTATTATGTTAAGGAGAGAGCTATTTTGCAGTTAATGCTTGTTCCATGACCCACTTGATTAATCATTTAACTAAAATCTGCAACACTTATGATAACTGCTTAAAGATTTTTGACGTTCCAATGACCATTCTAAATTGGGAGAGAGAAGAGTTGCCAGACCACGCCCAGCCCTTGCAGCGCTGTTATCCTTGAAAGTCAGAGCAAACACACTCAAGAACGTGCACTAGATTTAGAAGTAGCATAGTGTGATCACAGTGATCCAGACATTTTACAGGCACCACACAGAGAAAACATCACAGAATACTGATCATAAATCAACAAGCACAGCAAGCACAGATCTCCTTGTGTTGTGAACCCAGCAGATATCGGATGGCAGGCAGGAATGCACCAAATCATTACACTTCCAACTACCAAACCTAGGTGCTACAGAAGTGGTGTTAACAGCAGAATGTGGCACACTTATCTCCAAGTCAGCACTGAAATAAAACTCCAGCACGATGCTAGGGGCACTGTGCTTCCAGAGATGCCATCTTCTGAAGGAGGTATAAAACCCCTTCTGGTCATATTAAAATAGTACCCTTCATGAGAGTAGGTCTATCCTGCTTAACTTCCAAAGTAAGTAATTACACTATCTAAATTTCCTATGCATTTTCAATGGATACAGAATCTACAGCATTGCAGTTGTAGTGAGGAGTTGCTAATCTTTATCTACACTCATGGGGTGTTACAAGGCTTTGTTCACCAATATTGCTAAAATATGAAAAAAAACTTCAAAAACTTGGGATGAAAACTACCACAGAATTGAAAATTATTATTTTAGCTCCTATAGGAGCGAAAAGAAAAATCAATTACATTGCTGGCAAAGACAGAAGAGCACACGCTTTCTGCAGTACATTCATATTACATCTTGCTTTTTATTTGTATTTATTTTTCCTCTTCTATGGCTGCTTCCCAGAAGTTCCAGCCCAGAGAACTATACAAGACACTGCTGCTCCACAAAGCAACCCATATGCTATAAAATGGATAAAGCTAGAGTTCTTTAGGTTTAACACTTGAGTTTGGCAGTTTTGTTACAAAAAGGAGAGGAACACTGGATGAAGTCTTGCATGTTGTTAAAGGTTATTCTTGTATTTACAGTTTCTTAATGAATATCACCAAACATGCTAACCAGAGAGCAGGGTGAGGAATGTCTCCAGATAAGGGCATTGCACATACATGTATACCTAAGGGTGGGAAAGATCAGGGATGAACTGGCTCTTGCTCTCCTGTCCAGTAGGATACAATTCAATAGAGAACCTCTGGCTTCTCATTCTCCAGCCCAGTGGAGACAAGAAGCTGTGTTTCCAGCTGATGGCTCTGTCACCCTTCTAATGGCAGTCCCAAAGAGCATTAATAATGCCATTTTGTGAGAACATGGCACATTTCCCCAGTCAACTGGAGGGGTTGATACCACAATGGCAAATGTTAATGGGAAGGAGCTTGAGGAAAAAACCATGTGGTTCCAGAATAAGGGCAGGGCTTTCCCCAAACTTAGATGACTGGGGTCCCATCTGATGGCATAAACAATGTGGTGTGAGACAGCAACAAACTATGCCCGCAACATTTTAAGGTCACAAACTATTTGCACACGACCTCAAAGATAATGAACACCCAGATTCGATAAATGAGATAAAATTTCAAATTTGCTGCAATTGAAATGCAATTTCAACACACTCCTAAACCCAAGAATAAACAACATTTATCATTTTGAGATTTAGTTTTGTACAAACTCATTTCTTTCCTACTGCAGTGGCAAGACAGCATGACATTTAATATTTTACAGTTCCATCACTCTGCAAACTATTTTCTATAGCAGTTTAGTCAAAAGGTCCCTACACACAGAATATAAATAACTATCTTAAAAAAAAATCCTACGCTTAAATCATGTGAACAGAGTTACACGTACAGAGAGAAAGTTTCAGACGTTAAACAGCAGATGATCAATGGAAACATTGCCTATTTCTTCTAGATGAGAATCAGCACAGATTGGTTATACCTTTTCCTTCCCCCAGGCCTCCATATCCCAGAGCCTGGAGGATCACCTACCTATACAAAAACAGGCCTTGTATCTCACTCATTCTACTTTCTGAATGATCTCCCTTCAGAACTTATCATCCACACAGATCCTTAATCAGGCAGAGGCATTGCAAATAGTTTCCCAGGGAGCTGTCTCTATAGCAGAGCAGTTCCTCTGGGACCAGCCCACACTTGTATTATAAAAGATGTAATTCACTCATGGTATGCAAAAACATTTGACTATTTCTGTTGCATGACTGGCAGGCTTTAGGAGCAGCACTGGAGAGACAGAGCCAACTACACCCTTTATATACAATACTGTACATTTGATTTCATGGGAGAATAAAAGACAATTTAAAAATATTTCAGCTATTCAGCTGGCATTATAAACAGGTTTATAGAGAAGGGAATTCTTCGGACAGCTATGAATGGTTTCTTATGCTGATGCGCCTGTACCTTTCCAGTTTGAGATCGCCTAGCTCTCTTAGGGCCTTGATGGTTTCTCCCATTGATCACGTCTCCTCTCACTTCAAAGTTGTACTGGAAGATAATGCAAAGAACCAGAAGTCAGAGACAGAAAAGGCCGGCACAGTGAGCCCCTTGGGCTGAGGCAGGAACCAGCTCTCAGATTTCAGAAACTGGAAACCTTACAACAAACGCATGCATAAGACTGACTAAAAAGCATGTCCTTTATCTGTTAGGATGTTCAAGCATTCAAGATCATTTTCTTCTGAGTTATCAGTGACTCGATAACCAGAAATGCTATTTTTTACATATAATGCCATGCCCCCTCCCCTTTCCCTCATTCGGTCCTTCCTAAATAGGTTATAACCATTTATTTTAACATTCCATTGTGGGGCTCGTCCCACCAAGGTTTCGGTAATACCAATTAGATTGAATTTATGCTAAAAAAAACCTGAGCAATTCCAATCCTCTTGTTTGCTATCCAGGCTCCTTGCATTGATAGAGAAGAAACTCTCTAATTGTCTATACATCAGAAGTTAGAAATTGTAGAAAAATTGATAAGGGAAGCAAAGGGACACAAGGAGAAATCTATGGCCAGCAGAGTTAAAGACAATTAGAAGGAAATTTTAAAATATATTAGGAACAAAAAGAATGCTGACAATAGTATTGGATTACTAGATGGAAATAGCAGAATTATCATTGATAACACAGAAAAAGAAAGGTTCAATAAATATTTCTGCTCCGCATTTGGGGAACAAACAGATGATATAGTCTTACCATGTGGTAATCATGCTCCTTCCATTCCACTAACATCCTCCAAAGATACCAAAAAGAAACTACTAATGTTAAATATTTTATATCAGGGAGTCCAGCTTACTTGCATCCAAGAATTTTTAAAGAGCTGATTGAGGAGCTCGCTGGAACATTGTTGGTTTTTAATAAGTCTTGGAACTATGGGTAAGTTCCAGAAAACTGGAAGACAGCTATTGTACCAGTTTTGAAAAAAGGCAAACAAGATGACCTCCTAGATTATTATAGGCATGGGAAACAAATATTTAATAATGGGCTCTTCACTCTAGCAGAGAAAGATATTACATGATCCAATGGCTGGAAGCTGAAGTAAGGTGTGCATTTATAACAGGTAAGTAATCAACCACTGGAAAAATTTACCCTCATGGTAGATTCTCCACCACTGGCAATTTTTAAATCAAGATTGGATATTCTTCTAAAAGATGCAGTATAGGAATCATTGTGGGAAAGTTCTATAGCCTATGTTAAACAGGAGGTCAGGGTAAATGATCACAGTGGTCCCTTCTGGGCTTTGAATACTGCAGCTTAATCACATAAATGTTTGTTTAAAAGAAACTAATCAAATTCTATTCAAAACATTGAACTGACTCAAAACAGGAGCAGTCAATTTATAGAGGCACATCTCATTCAGTAGAAATTAACTATCAGTACATAACCTCTAGAACTTTATTTAATTTTCAACATCTATTTTATTTCAAAGCATTCACTTGCCATTTAGATTAACAGTAAATACAATGCTTTATTTGATAATCTTAGGCCTGCCTCTATCTCTCAATCCATCATCTATTATTCACTACTTTAAGAAAGCTCCTTCATTTATTTCTATGCGGAACTGGAAGGGAATTAAAAAAGAAAAAGAATAAAAGACAAACTCGTATTTTCACTCAACTTTAGACTTATGTAGTGGTTTCCACAATGAGGGAGACTGAATCTGTCCTGAAAACCCCTCTCACATTGCTTAAACTGGAGATTAATTGAGACTGAAGGGCATCCAGTAGATGCCCCGTATCACTGGATGGAGAGATCAGAGTTTCAGAAGCCTTCATAAAGGGTAAAGTAGGACCCAGCTGGAGAATGATTAAGTCTCCCAGAAAGTTTTTGGGATGAGTAGTTTTTTCTTCTCCCTTTGCTTTAGATGCCAGCCTAGCGTTTTTTTACGAGAGAAGCTGAGGGTCGAGCAGAAGCAAGACATCCATTTCTACTCATTAGAATTATGAAATTTTGCACTGGACCAAAGTTTATGAATTACCTCTTCACACAACATGCAGTCAACCTACGTTAAGTCACAGCAATGGGATTTTGTGAAGGCCAAAAGCTATAACGAGGTTTAAAACAGAATGAGGTAAATTCCTGGAGATTAGGTCCATCAATGGCTATTAGTCAAGAGGGTCAGCGACGGAGCCCAATGCTCTGGGTGTCACTAAACCTCCAACTGCCATCGATGGATGCATGGGATGGGTCACTTGAAATTGCCCTGTCTGTTCATTCCCTCTGAAGCATCTGGCTCTGGCCATTGTCAGAAGACAGGATACTGGGCTAGATGGACCTTTGGTCTGATCCAGTACAGCCATTTTTATGTTCCTTATGCAAGGTTCTACAAAACTCTGTGCCTGAGGCAGAAAATCTGAACACTATACATAAAGTGAGGCAGATACCACCTAATCCATGCTCTAGTCTCAGATAGCCATCTGCACTACTAAGTTAGAAGATGCTGCACTGGGAAGTTTTCAATAGTTGGCTATAGATCAGTTAATTAAGTGCAAGAGCTTGGACATGGTTGTGTTTCAACATTATTCCTTCATACACAGAGCAAGTAATTACCTCCACCCTGCATTTGCCAGCATCAGACATATTTTACCTTTGGAACCGCTGCTAGACAAAAGGTCAAGAAAACATTACATACAGGAGAGGCTCTTTGTTCTGCAGCACGGAATACCTGTATCCTGCAGAATTGTGGGTTTCAGTGACTTTTTTGTACAGTCTAGAATCCTGACTCTGGTCCCATGCCAAATTCTCCTCTCTCCCAAACACCCTCAACTAATTTTCAATTCCAAATATTTAATTCCTGTTTCTGTCTCAGGCATGATTAATATGCTCATCGCCATAGTGTCTGGATGCCAGTACAATGGACATATTTTGCATTTCACTCTTAAGACATCACACCCACCTCATCAAGTATCCTTCCTTCCTTAAAAGACTGAACAATCCCTAAACAAAAAGAGCAGAGAAGAAAGGATCACATTAAATCAGGCAGGATGCTCTAATCAGCACCAACAGTCTAATTAAGAAGAGAAAGTATTTCTTTGGGAGAAATCACTTACAGCTATTTGAATGAAGCAATGGATACTTTAAAAAAATGAGCTCAGTGTTATTGTTAAATGTCTAAATATTCAGATGGCACTCTGAAAAATACCAGATGCTAAACTATGTTAAATATGAAATATAAAGTATGCGGTGTTAGGAAAATGGAGAGGACGGGACACATAGCTGCTCCAAAGAGTATTATACTGTACTTACATTCATAGCTAACTACCCATTTTCTTCCTGCAATGGCCAGAAAGTATTTCAGTGTCCGCTCACACACTAGCTCCATATCTGCAGATTAAATAGAAATATGCTGGGATCACTCAATTTTGCCATCTAAATAACGTAAAGCAACTCTGAAAGTTCATTTGTATTTAAAGTGATAACACATATCACTTTAAGAAAAACACAAACTTCCCAATGACACCGTTGACGAAGACACTTTCAAGGGGGTTCAAAGTACCAGTGACCCAACGCTGCCCCCTCCTGGGTCTGCTAAATGGGAGGAATCGAGTATGGTAGTAGATAGTCTCTTACTATACACCCTACCCTTCAGCACAGATTTCCTATTGAATTGAGCTCAGAAATGTTAGAAAGGCATAGAACATCGTCAAAATACAAAACTCTGGATCTGTATGCAAGTAAAACATTCAAACCCTCCCAATTTTTCCTTTGTGGCTGCCTCACCGGCTTTCATAAGGAGAGGACTGAAAGAGTATGCTGAGGATCTGATGGATTAAAAATTATAAAAAGACTTTTTTTGCTTTCTACATCATTTTTTTAAGCTGATAAGAGGAGTCACTTCTGGATCTTGAAGAATTTTGAAATGTTCTTATGAAGCAAATTGAGGACAGAGGAGGTTATGTTAATATTATAAATAACTAAATCCTGTAACACAACAGATCAATTAACAGCAGTAGCTCATAAAACACTTTAGTTTAATTTTTAAAGTTTTTTGTTTAACATCTGCTGAAAAAACAGATTTAGTAAGAAGCTTAAAACTAACCTTTGCCAAGTCATTTTAAATTTTGAGTAACAAATGTGAACGGAGAGGTCTGATTCCTTCTTGAAAACCAATTGATCAACCTTATGCCAATCAGTTACGCGTTTGATTTGCATTTGTAAAATCTGAAGCTGTTCTGTGTACTAAAGTTTATTCAAGTCTTTAAGAGAAATAAGTGAGCTCTACTAAAAAATAAAAAGCAATTTCAGTGTGATGATGATAATTAAAAAAAGGTTACATGTCTTTTACTTTCTGAAGCTAATGTACTCTGAAAAGTGCACCTGATCTTGCAACACTGTTGCATTGGAACAAAGTAAGCATATGGCTTCCATTCAATTTTCAGTTACTATTAGAAAGCCAAAGAAAATTCAGTTTTGGTCTGTTTTTGATTACATTTGGATTTTTGAGAAAGAATTTAAGTGGGCTTTTTAAAAACAAAGACAAAGGATGCTATAAGAAAGAAATGTCTGGCTCTCCCTTTGGTTGGTTGTGAATTATCTAAAGTCAACGTGCTCCTGACACCTTATATCTATAGAAGTGACATGACATCAATCGCTCATCATAATGATATATCAATTTCAAATTCTAGTTGTTACCATGTCAATAATACCATATAAACAAGAAACCAAAATAGAAACTTTTCATCTGGACTCCATGAAATGGAATAAAAGACAGATGGGTCAAGTTTTAGTTTAGACTTGGGATCACACAAACTCTGATATAGAACAAAAGAGCAGTGAACTGTAAATCCCACATCCTAATCAAACGTCTTCAGACCATCATACTGAATGACTGTCAATGTGCTTTTTGTTTAGCCTGGAGTTAGTGTTTTATGTGGCATTACATATCTGGTTTGTTCACAGACCTTCCAACATACCTGTTTTCATTATGACATGGGTTGTTCCTTCAGTAATTTGATTAGATAAAGTGCTCTGGGTTTTCCTGGCAAACTTCTGCACCAATAACTGAAAACAAATAAATATTGAATTAGAAAGAATAGATTTAATCAGAACATTGAATCGGAGTTTCCACATTACAAGATTAGCTTTCAAATACGGTTGAGAAATTAAATATATGTCAATGGAAGTTGTAAATACAACATACAGTGAAGAGGTACTTTGAAACAAATGGAAATATTCCATACCAACAGGCACATAGAAACAACCATTACTTCAAAAATGATGTTCATTTTGCCTTTAATATCAGAAATTAATTGATTGACTTCCATAAACTCAAGTAAAGCAATACTCTGCTATACTATAATTCAGATCAACCAGTAATTTATTAACTAAGTGAAACGGAAACGTGCTACAGTTATCTGAGGCATTAAGCCAATATTCAACTTCTGATGGCAACAGAACATTAAAAGTCCAGATGATGTGAAAGCTCAGTGATATAACCATCCATTTGAACCTACTTGCAAAGAAGGATTTTAACTAGCACATTCATTGTTGAAGAAATCTAGAGTTTTCCAGTTATCTATTAACTAAATAAAATCAATAGTCATATAGTAAAAAAAAAAAAAAAAAAAGCAGTCAGATCTGTTACTCCTCCAGCTGCACTTGTCTGCATCATACGTGACTCTAGCAACTGCTGTGGGCCTCTAAAACTTACAAGTCTCCTTGAATGTATAAAAAATAATTATGTTCTTTGAGCTGAGAGTCTCCCTTGCTTTGGAACAACGAATCTTCTCTTTGCCTGCTTATGTGGATGGCTTTCCAATCCATTGAGAAGCTCTGAACTCTACCTAATTGCATGGTTACATACAAACCCCCATATTTATCAGTACTAGCAAACAAGGCAGCATCTAATTTCAAATACTCTGGTATTATTAATGGGTAATTCATGTCAAATTAAGTTTTGTTGCATATAGGTCTCTTTAGGAAGAGGTTAACATTTTATTTAGGATCAAAGGAGTCCTGGTACATGTATAGTAACAGGGGATTGACAAAGATAGTGAAATACACTTACAAGCTCACTCTGGTTCAGACCCGATGCCACAATTGACATTTGTCTCCGACAGGTCACAACTGGGTTTTTGGAATTTTCTTTTACAACTCCAGTGTGCAGAGCAGATGCAGAGGAAAATGCCCTTCTCTCCTGCTTACAATCCAGAGTGCTCTTCCCATTATTAACACTCCCCGATACGGCAGTGCTGTTTGTTGATTCTGCAGTTTGACAGTGTGTAAGTCTTTCAGAAAATTTCAAGGGAGAGCTGTTTGGAGTCCTGCTCTCATTCCCACATGGAACAGCTGCACTGTTTAGCTTTGTTCCAAATTCCTGCTCAGCTGCATTTTCTGAAGGAAAGAGGAATCAGTCACTGAAACAGTCCCAGTCTTTAATTACAGTTTCTCATTGCAGTCATGTTGGAGGATGTTGCTCCATCTTTTAAATTTATAGGCTACAGTCATTTCTCTGCTTAAACAACAAAGAGTCTTTGTGGCACCTTAGACACTAACACATTTATTCGGGCATAAGCTTTCATGGGCTAAAACCCACTTCATCAGATGCATGGAGTGGAAAATACAGTAGAGAGGTTGAAATACACAGCATATGGGTTTTAGCCCATGAAAGCTTATGCCCAAATAACTTTGGTAGTCTAAAGTGCCACAAGGACTCCTTGTTGTTTTTGCTGACACAAACTACCACAGCTACTACTCTGAAACCTTTCTCTGCTTAGTTATTCACTACTTCACTTTTACCTCATTCATTATTTAAAATCATCAAGAATCATAATTTTCCTGATCTAAATCTCAGGTACTCAAACATCTGTGAAACCTTTCAGGACACAATTAGCATTTCCTGAGAATACTATGAATTTGAGACTAAAACATTAAAATCCATTATTGTATCAGGTACTAGCCTCTCACAAACTGCACCTTTTGATAGCATGGGATCCACCAGGAATCATCAATGTTTCAATAGATTAAAAGTCTCTTGATTCATAAGAAAACACTATACAGTTAATTTAAATGCACGTTCTTTACAATCTCTCTCATTATGGATATATAAACCAGACTAGTGACTGGGATGCAAGTAGAAGCCAAAATATATGTGTGGGGTTTGATCAATCCTGTGTGTTACCTGGTTCAATTCTATCCCGATTGCATTGTTTCATTGTCTCTTGTTCCAGCAGCACTGCCGCACCAACCTGCTGAAACGTTCCCTCCGGAGAGCGAGTTTTGGCTTTCCAAAGACTCGGGCACCAGTGGCCTTGCTCCAAAGCTTCTTTTTTTGATAGATGGAATTTAGGACAGGAAAGCTGTAAAGCAGGCAACCTCAAACTAGAAAAAAAATTATGAACAATTTATCGTCTCCTTAGCTATCAGAGACATTGGATAGCAACCGTGGAATTATGTGTTCGGGGATGATTAGCAACAGAACTGGTATGAAAGCACAAAAGCAGTACTGTTGAATTTAAATTGATTAAAGTATTTTAAAAACTGCATGTCGACATGTCAAACTGTCATGTAAATTTTCTCAAACTAACCTTAAAGGACAAATGCCAATAGCTTGCTGTTTAACAACATACCAGCTGTATTTCACCACACTATCCAGCCTTGTGAAACAAACTTAATTTTGGTCTCTCCTCCCTGCATCTAGGTTCCAGAAACTTTGCTAGAACCTGTCTCTCCCTTAAAAAGAACATAAATTTTCGCTGATTTCACAGGACCAATTTATTAGGACTGTTGATTAACTGCAGTTAATTCACATAATTAACTAAAAAAAATTAATTGTGATTAATCGCAGTTAAACAATAGACCCCCAATTGCAATTTATTAAATATTTTTTGGATAATCTACATTTTCAAATGTATTGATTTCTATTACAACACAGAATACGAAGTTTATAGTGCTCACTTTATATTATTATTTTTCATTACAAATATTTGCACTGTAAAAATGATATAGTATTTTTCAATTTTCCTCATACAAGTATTGTAGTGCACTCTCTTTATCGTGAAAGTGTAACTTACAAATGTAGATTTTGTTACATAACTGTACTCAAAAACAGTGTAAAACTTTAGAGCCTACAAAGTCCACTCAGTCCTACTTCTTGCTCAGCCAATTGCTAAGACAAACAAGTTTGTTTATATTTTCGGGAGATACTGGTGCCCGCTTCTTATTTACAATGTCACCTGATGCATTAATTAAATTTGTGACTGAAGTCCTTGGGGAGAACTGTATGTCTCCTGTTTTACCTGCATTCTGCCATATATTTCATGTTATAGCAGTCTCGGATGATGACCCAGCACTTTTTTTTTTTTTTTTTAAGAAAACTTCCACAGCAGATTTGACAAAAGTTAAAGAAGGTACTAATGTGATATTTCTAAAAATAGCTACAGCATTCAACCCAAGGTTCAGGAATCTGAAGTGCCTTCCAAAATCTGAGAAGGAAGAAATATGGAGAATGCTTTCAGAAGTCTTAAAAGAGCAAGACACTGATGCACAAACTGCAGAACCCAAATCACCGAAAAAGAAAAAAATCAACCTGCTTGTGGCATATAACTCAGACGATGAAAATGAACATGTGTCAGTCTGCTCTGCTTTGGATTGATATCAGCCAGAACCTGTCATGAGCATGGACATACATCCTCTGGAATGGTGGCTGAAGCATGAAGGGACATGAAACTTTAGCACATCTGACATATAAATATCTTGAGACGCTGGCTACAACAGTGCCATGAGAACACCTATTCTCACTTTCAGGTGACATTGTAAACAAGAAGCCAAACAGTATTATCTCCTGCAAATTGTAGCCAAAGTTGTTTGTCGGAGTATACTTAGAGGCTCTAAAGTTTTACATTGTTGTATTTTTGAATGTTGGTTTTTTTGGACATAATTCTACATTTCTAAGTTCAACTTTCATGATAAGGAGATTGCACTACAGTACTTGCATTAAGTGAACTGAAAAATACTATTTCTTTTGTTTTTTATAGTGAAAATATTTGTAATCAAAAATAAATAAAATGAGCACTGTACATTTTGTATTCGATGATTTAAGTGAAATCAATATATTTGAAAATGTAGAAAACATCCATAAATATTTAAATAAATGGCATTCTATTATTAACAGCGCTATTAATCTTTTTAATTGCGTGATTAATCACAATTAATATTTTTAATCACTTGACAGCCCAATTCATCTTTCTCCTCTACCTTCTCCAACCAATACCTCAAGTTCCTATTTAATCTCCCAGCTGTCTTTGGCAGACACATGCAATGTTTGCTTACATTTAGGAAATACACAATCAACCATCAAACAGTAATTAAACAACGGTGATTGAATAAATAAATATTTCAAACTATCTTCCCGCATTGAGTTACATAGAAGAGGTTTGTCTTCCCTATGCTTACATCTTAGTACAGACAGAGTATCTGCCAGTAATTTTAGTTTTAACACTGTAATTTTGGGCACACATCATAGAAATTAGTGCCAGAAGAGACCTACTAAACATCTCCAAAGCCCAATGAAGACTTGCTCCCTATAATTTGTTTTCTGGTATTTTATATAGTCCAAATGTAAAGGATCTACTTGATAGTGCTTTGTTATTCAAGTCTATCAAATTTCACTGCTGAGACAAGTTTCCATGATATTTAGCCTGAAGTTTTCCCCTTTGCTCAATTTGGCTCTGTTACTTGTAATTAAGTTTCCTCAGATCAATCTGAACGATTCAGATCAACTTGAATCATCTTCTTCCTCGATGTTTACACCCTTCAATTATTTGTGCAGTGTTTGCTTGTCTTCCTTTAAAAATGCAAGCCAACCTCTTCCTTTTCTACTAACCAAAGGCACTGGCCATAAATAACTTCAGGACACAACACAATATGGATCATTTGTAAACTAATCACACTTCTGTGGAATAGTCCATCACTAGTTAAATCCTATCGTTACTGAAGTCAATTACTGACTTAAGTAGGGACAGGATTTTATCCTATTGCTTGAACTGCTAAACTGGAGGGCCTTGAAAAGAAACTTCCAGGTCCCACTGATTTCTGTACAGTCAACACAAGAACTGCCCTTACTTCTCTATCCCAAATGACGGAAAAACAGCTCTGCTCTAAACTCTGGTTTCCTGTATGCAAGTGTGCAAAAGGATTAATTCTGCATCACTGAAATAGTTTACATGATATTTAAATAAACAAACAAATTATTTTGGCTAGACATGGAATCGCCAGTCAAGGAAATACTAACAAAATGCAGCTCTTATGCATCAAGGGGCTAATTGTTCACAGAAGACCATAAATGACAAACAAAAGGGATTTACCTGTCGTCTTCTACCTCTTTATTTTTTGTGTTCGAATGATCACTTGGCATTACATGGAACCCATCAGATGACAGTCCCTCTGAACTGCTTATTTTGTGTTTTTCAAGATTTACTTCTGAAATTAATGTTGTTCCTTCAAAAGAAAAACAATATTTACAAAAACCCAATACAAATAAAAACACTACTGTTTTCAACCATGTTTTTACAGTAAGAATTCAATTATTTCTTTAAAGCAGCAACCTTGAGACAAATCAGATCTGTATTAAAGAAGTATTCCAGATAAAAAAATAAATGGAAAATATTAAGTAAAACAACAGGCATATGCAACTGTTATCACCAGGAGAATGTCTGAAAAAGAACAATTTTCTAGGCTAAGGACACGCAGATACATACGAATGACACATGGTTTGAGTGAACTGTCGTGCCAGTGGCACATTTTACTGTCGATAATGGTGAAATGAGATTAGTTTTTACGTAATTTTCAGTATTCTGCAGAATTATAATGCAGCACTAACCATGGGGGAAAAAAATGGAGCCATATTAATTTCTGACCCTCGCAAAAGAAAGTTACATTTCACAGACTATGAAATCCCAATTCCCACAAATCAAAATGTGTATAAACTACTACCCCATTTGAAACATAGCAAACGTCATATAATCAATCATTTACAAAAACAAGGTGTCAACGGATGCATTAGATGGAACTAATGATAAAATAGTAGGGAAAAGTAGAAACATTAAGGCAAAATTCTGCTATTTTATACACTTTTTATTTATAAAGCCTCAAAAACACATTAGCGCATCTTTATTCACCAGCAAACGTTTTAGAAAGGCAAATACTTAATAGCTGGGAGATGCTTGTAATTTTTAAGAAACATCAATAACTGTAATCAGTTTTAAGCTTTTATGAGAAAGCCTGAAATCCATATTATGGCATGACAATGTAAACAAGGTTTGTATTAATTACATTGTTTTAAGTCACTTTCTAGCCTGAAGGAAACTAATCATTGATTTCCTGACTTAATCCTCAAACACAGTATTTATAGTTATCTTATGAGTTCAGCTTATTGGATTTAGAAATGTCACACAAACACTCATTCAAAAGTTAGCTCCATCAGAAATAATGTGTCTCTCATACTGAATGAGGCCCACTAGTGTCAACACACTTTTCAGTTACGAGATACAGGAGATGTTTAATCACATGAATTATATTCCTAAAGTACAGGATAGTTTTGAACTCAAAACAGAAAAGAGGGCTGCTCACACAGCAGCTGAATACACTGTTCAAATGGAAAAAGGAAAGGATTATGAACAGTAATTAAAAAGCCATTATGTCCCAGGCACATTTGTGATTGGAATTTCCATTTTCCATCACTATCATTATCGCTTCAAACTGGACTACGTTAATGTGAACTAAGGACCTTTCAGTTCATACCAGAAGTGTCCATGGAACGCAGTTATAGCACAGCACTTTGGTGTGCACCGCAGTTCACACCCCCACAGTCCGAACAGCGGGGCCATGTAAACAAGCCCTTAGACTTCTTGACATTTGTCAATGTCCAAATCCCAAGTTTCTGAAAGGGTGCCTTTAACTGATTCAGCCTGGTAATTTTTTTTCCTTTTTTAATTTTATGCAGGCTGTACTGTTCCCTAATATTTGTATGACCTGCTCCACTGCCTATGCCCTGGAGCCTTTGCCTGGCCCCACTACCTCTAGCTCTTTTGGCCTCTCTTTGGCTCCATGCTGTCACCTACACTCTCCCTTCCACTTTGTGGAAAAGTCCAGGGTGTTTCATTCACAATGAGTAAAGCTGAATGCAGGTTAAGTTGAATAAATTGAACTTTATTAAATCCAGTGGCCTGCTTTGGCCATGGGTTTGAGTTTCTTGCAGTCTAACTCTGGGACACTCCCACTCCCCTGCTGTCCCCTCAGTAACAGTCCGTCCAGGGAACATGTGTCCTCTGACTTCAGTTCCACTGATCATGATACACAGGGAACAGCTATATGCCGACTAGGGTGACCAGATGTCCTAATTTTATGGTCTTTTTCTTATATAGGCTCCTATTATTCCTAATGCCCGCCCTGTGGGAGGCAAGCAAACCTCACAGTTACAAGTTCACAGCATGACTGCAAAAAAGCACACAAAGGCTCCGGGAACCATACATTGGTACGGTGCCCTCACCCTTGAGTATGAAACTAGGAAATGAAATTGTCCATTGACTGACTCTGCCCAGAGTTCTGTCTGACACACACTGTAAACAAACTGAACAAAAAATATTTTTTCTTTCAGTTTTGTATTGAAAGATGCAACTGGTTATAAAAGTAAGAAAAACAAGTATCAGAAATTTGGTTCTCAGGTGACAGTGTCCTTTGTATTATGAGAGAAGGACTCCTAAAACACAAACAGAAACCTAACCATGCTAAATTCCAACAAAAGTCCTCCTTCTATCAGTGTCGGTGGGAAGGAGAAATAAAACGACACAAAAACTGCAGTATTGCACGCCTAGTAAATCAAGGCATTAAAGTAACATCTTGGCTTCAGCTAGGCAAATCTCTCTTTGATTATAAGTCTACAGCTGGGATTCATCTTAGCTAAAGGCCCAAAGCCTTTAAGGAGTGAGCCACATTGAAACCATTTACTTACAGACCTCAAGGCACAGATGATGCAGAGGTAGAATACTGCACAGATATTCTAGAGTTCGCTCTCTAAATCCCAATGTACAAGGAGCTAAAATGTTAGAAATGAGTCAGCAATTAGTTGGAGTCAAAGATAATGCACCAAATAGGAGCAGTGTGCTACTTACTGCAAGAGGACTGTGGGCTTTATTATCTAGGAGATGAACTAACTCAAGAGAGCCACAAAACAACATGTTAATGGAAATACACTTTAAACCACTAACCATGGCAACCGACTTCTCTAGCGTTTCATCCATGAACTCCTGAGCGACAACAAAAATTAACTTAGTAACACATAAGCAGCAGAGCCTTTGGTATAGCCACAGCATAAAGCACTGACGAGAGATTTCAGTTCTTAGAAAGACTAGAGGTATAAGACCAAAGACATACGCAGCACACTGCATGCTAGCAAGTCCAACTGAAAGAACAATCAGGAAACCATAGGTTGTTTTGTGCCATTTGACTGGCCCTCTGTAGCAGTGATGACAAGCACTTCTGGACCCTACCTTAAAGAACCCTACAGTGACATTCCCACAGCCAGTAAATGTTGATTGGATAATGAATTGAATACAAGGTATTATTACACATATTAGTATTCAGATTATTCCAGCTGCCCTCAAAAAGGAAGGGTAACTGACTGAAAAAAGGCCCTCAAACTGGAAAGAAGGCATACATTTTTAAACAATGAGGGTAGCTATCCACTACACAGCTTACCAAGTGATGTGGTAAATACTACATCACTTGAAGTCTTCAAATCAGAATGTCTAAAAGTGTGCTACTTCAAACACAAGCTACTGTGCTCAAAGTAGGAAATGCCGGGGAATGTTCTCTAGCCTGAGTTATGCAGGTCAGACTAGATGATCACAATAGTTCCTTCCAGACTTAAAAAAAATCTATGAATTACTTTGAAATGTCACTTTCAAAGGCCTAACTAAAGCCTTTCCTTAGTACACACACACGCAGTGGGCCTCACCCTATATTCGGCATATTATTCATACGGTAAGTTTCCCAAGATAATTTAAATAAGGGGTGGGCAAAATTTTTGGCCCGAGGGCCAGATCTGGGAATAGAAATTGTATGGCAGGCCATGAACGGTCACAAAATTGGAGTGCCGGAGGGGGCGCAAGCTCTGGGGTGAAGCCATAAATGAGGAGTTCAGGATGCGGGAGGGGGCTCCGGGCTGGGGTGACAGGGGTGAGGGGTTTGGCCGGGGCGGGGGTGAGAAGTTTGGGGAGCCAGACCAGGGAAAGTCCCAGGCCCGCTCCCCAGCGGGAGCTCGAGGCCAGCCTAAAACGGCTGGTGGGTCGGATTCAGCCAGTGGGCCGTAGTTTGTCCACCCCGATTTAAATACTTCTCAGAGTCAGTGCTCTTCTTTGTAGTCCCCAAGTAGGGACTCTGTTCGCATCCTGTCCAGAGAATTTATACTCCACTATAAAACATCTACTTCCTCCCTCTCTACCTGTCAGCAGTCTGGACCTGTCCTGCATCACCTCCTACAGCCGAGTAATACTGAAATCAACTCCATTCTGTTTTGCTAAAGGACAGTCCTTCAGTGACAGAAGGTGGAGCCCTCTTGAGGATTTAGCACACTCACAGCCCCATCCATGCAAGGGACAGAAGATAGTCAGACTGGAATGAATGCCCACATAACAAGCAGCATGGATCAGTATTGCTAAGCCATGTGGCCTACCTAATTTCTTTTTGAAAATATCTTAAGCAAGAATAATTTTATGAGAGTCAGGAACAGATAAGTATGTGTTTTGTAGCCTATGAATTTTACTGTGTAAATCATATAAACACAAAAAAGCCACCACTATATCCTGTGCATTTCACTGAATAATTGAGTTTAAGCAAAACTGTATTAAGCCAGCTCAACCCAACACCTCAGTTCCTGGGGGAAAAAATAATCATGAGATTCTCAGCAAGCTGTTTGGAATAAAGGTTAAAAATAACTTTCGCTGATGTTCTATTACCTGTAGCTGGTCTCATCTGTCCCACTGTGTGCTCTCTTTCCACTCTGGAATGAGGCAGTTCACTGTGTGGGGATGGAAATTCAAAGCTCTGGCTTCCATGCTCTTCCAGCACAGCCTCAAGCACAGCCATTTCCTGCTGAAGTTTTTTTAAGTTGTTTTGCATGGCATCCTTCTGCTGCAATAGAAGAAACTACACTGTGCTACCAGGAGTCAGCTCAATTACTAAACAGTAAAAATAATTTCTATTCAAATACTTGTGAATGGAACCATAGCAGAACAATTAAGACTCAACATACTGAATCTAATTCATTTACATACTGGGTGCTTGGGAAATTACTGAGAGTTTTTATTACAAGAAAAAAAAAAATACGTTCACTTTGCAATTGCAAAACATTTTCCAGCAGACTCCAAGTTATCAGAGCCTTGCAGTGAGCAGCAAATATAGGCGTTGGCTTCTACAGAATGATTTACATAATTCCAGTAATCTGTTACTACTTTTTTCTTCCAGTCAACTTAAACTGTTGAACTTAAACTGCTGAATGCCCTAAGACAACACGTCTAACAAAGTAGCCCTTGCATGCCCACTGAATTGGTCCTAAATTGCAAATGCTGTTTATTCAGCAGTGGAAAAGGTCCATATTGCATGAATTCCAGGCATAGTGAGCCTAGTAAATGAAAAGTTAATAGGCCACTTTATTTAGAAAGTGGTAGTAAAGAGCCTCTAATTAAAATTTATGTTCACTCTTCACTGTAACTCAGAATCCCAACAGCTATTTTCAGATAGGAAAAAATTGCATCCCTTCCCTTCTTAATGCTGTCTCCAATCCTTTAAAACTGCTATGCCCTCTACTAAAAATATGCCATTTGCCTTCTCACACCACAAAGAATACATGGCTTCAAAGGATGCTTTTTTAAACAAACAGTTTTCCAAGCTTGACAGAGGTGGTTTCTATAACAACAGTAGCTGTGACATTGCCGGTTCCACCACTGCCACCATGTGGAACTTTCTGGTTATTGCACCACTGACCAAGCTAGAAATGAGAATAAGAATAACTCTTTCATCAATGAGTTCAGCTCAAAGCTCTTAGGGCTTGTCTACACTGGGCTTTTCAGGGCATGTCTACACTACAAAATTAAGTAGACATAATTACATTGCCGCAGTAGTTACATTGCTTGCACTTATCTACTCTTGGCTCCTTGTGTCGGCAGTGCACATCCGCACCGGGAGAGTTTGTATCGACTGTACTGTCAGTGTGGGGCACTGTGGGACAGCTTCTGCAAACTAGTAACAGTTACTAGCACAGTAAAAGCTGTGCCTACACCAACACTGCACTGACCTAATTACATCGACTCTATGCCTTCCTAGAGGTGGAGTTACTAAGTCCACATAGCCGGGTAGTTATATTGCAGGAGCAAAATTTTAGTGCAGACACTTACACTCAGTGGAAGCCCTCAATACCACGACGATTAGTGTCCAAAAATATCAATCGCGATAAACGCGGGATCGCAGCATTGCCGGGTTCCACTGCATCAAAGCAGCACCTGCTGCCACCATCTGGAGCCCCGCGCGCCGCATTATAAGCGGATTCGCGCTATCGCGGTATTGCGGGGGTCCACTGTAGTTAGGTTGATGAAAACTGCCATGTGTCGATCTAACTCTATCATGCAGACCAGGCATCAGTTGCCAATGAAGCTGCATCACTGCAAAGCCACAGCATAGTTGTGTGACACCAGTACAAAGCATGACTTGCAATAGTGCAACACACTGGTTTGAACATGGAAGGGCCACCCACTCAACAGAAAGATAAAGTTTATTCTTCCTTGGATTCTCTGCTGAGACAGCCAACAGGGTATGACAGGAGGCTAAGAGAGAGTTCTGTGGTGAGACCTATTCACTAGAAACTGGACTGAGGTCAACCAGCCAGTACAGATGACCCAGGACACTCTTCCAACTTGGACTGGTCTGGAATCAGTGACCAAGAAGGCAAAGACTTTGTGGTTCTAATTACTCACCATAGCAATCCAGTATCTCTTTCCCCACAGATAACTGGGATCACATAATAATACAGTTAACCACGGTTATAAATTTAAAAAAGTCTTTTTACCATAAATCCAATATCAATTCCTACCAATGCAAACCTTTGGTGAAGGAAGCACAAGTTTCCAGCACTAATCAAATGCAGAAAGGAAGTTACAGACACTATCCACAATTAAGCATCAAAACCTTAATGCTATATTGTGAACAATCAGTAGTAGAATGTGCTGCTAAAGCGTAAGGCAAAATCTGATAAATATCAGCATTAGAGCAACTCCGCAATTCTGGATAGCTTAGTACCTGAAACTAACAGCACCTTTTCTGTAGGTTGGTGGCTTCCAGTGATGGTAGCTCTATAATTTTCATGACTGACTTGTTCCTAGATTTTTATATTATCTGACTTAATATCTGGAAAGTGCGTTAAGCAGTTAGGCAGCTCAGTGCATGAATTTGCATACCTGTGTGGTAAGGATCTCACCCTGGGAGGACAGCCCTGAAGAATCTCCTTGGTGACTGGCTTCACTGTCATATCCGGATGCTTCACCTTGAAAAACAGAAGCTGTGATTCACATATAAAAAAGTACTACTAATAACAACCACCATGTCTTTTACTCACCTCGGGGCCCATTGCTGTATGTTCACAATAAAGAGATTAAGGGTGACGTTTTCAAAAGCACCTAAATAACATAGGAGCAAAAGTCTCATATTCAGAAGAGACTTAGGCACATAGGCTGCTAAAGAGTGATCTTCTAAAGCATTAAAGTAACAAGAGCATAAGTCCCTTCACTGGGAGTGGTGCTCTTAAGTCACTTGGGCACTTGTGAGAATTATTATTTATTTCTATTACCGTAGCATGCAGGAGTCCTAGTTATGTCCACCCTAAGTCTTACTTAATATCAATGGAACTTAAGAGCTTTTGAAATTTTTACAATAGGTCTATGTCCTAAGAATAGCTTATGCAAGCATCTTAAGAAAAAAAATATACGTAATTTTCCTGTGAATTTAAAACTTCTCAGAGTGGTAAGTAATATAGAGCTGAACAGCAAAAGATATCAATTACCATTTCAATGGATATTTTTTCTGGGAAAACCACCTTAGAACTAACAGTGAAGTTCTGTCAGCAGATCCAGGAATCAAATTCTCATATGAAATTCAGCTCTTTAATCAAAAGGGGTTGGGGCCAATTAATTCCAGGCTCTATTTTAATCATTTCCTCTCTGCTTTAAGATTTACTATTAGAATTTAACTTAAAGGAAACAAAAATGAACAAAAATGCAGATAAGTAAATTTATTTATACTTTGATTTGATTGCACATTACTTAGATTGTAAGCTTTTGGGGTAGGAACCATCATTTTGTTCTGTATTTGTACTGCGCCTGACACAGTGGGACTCCTAACTATTCAGTAATACAAATAAAAATTTGGAACAAGGATATTTTGCTTTGTACCTAAATTTGGTTGCATATTCTGGTCTCGTTGGTGTCCATCTTCCACATCAGCTTTTCTTCCTGTCAGCTCTTCGTTACCATTTGGACTAGCTTCTCTGCTTCCATGGAAACTGCTCATTTCTTTGGAACAAGGAACTAGTGTTATGGGCTTCTTCGACTCTTGTGGTCTATTGGCTGAATCTTCTGACATGTTAGACTGGGAAGAAAATAAGTTAACTGAGCATTCTGACTCTTGGCTTGGAGAAACACTTGCATCTCTCAAGATGACTCCAGGTGTTTCCTGTACAGCTTTATTATTGCCATTGCTATTGTTCAGCAATGCTAGAATCTCTGCAGGGGATAAAGACCCTGCTATAGACATGATCTGTTCTCTAGGTTGCGATGGTGTGCTTGCTGATTTGCCAAATAATAATGCCTGAAAGCACGGTAGTTCTTCATCGTCACTAGAATCCTCGGAGGACGACTGCAATTTCCAGGCCGGCCTTCTGGGTTCCCGAAGAAAGTTTTGAGATCTAGACTTAGAACTGCTGCTGCCACTGTCCAGTTCTCTTAACGAGGCACTCTCGCCTGTTTTAACAAATACAGCAGAAATTTCTTTCCTATCAATTTCACAAATGCTTATGTTCTCTTTAATGTCACCAGCAGAGCACAATAAGCCATCAGGGGTCTCAGACAGCAATGGAAAACCGCTGGTATCTTCAGTGGGTTGTTCCGGAGTCTCCTCTGAAATTAAGCACTCAGGCACTCCTATGCTGGCAATTTGGGACACTGGTTCTTTATCATTCTTTACTTGTTTGCATTCCCCTTCATGACCGTTCTTTTCAATTACTTTGCAGCTAAATTCAGCAGGGCTTTGTTGACAAACTACAGGATATACCAGCACTGGCTTGGGCTGTAAATTTAATACCGGCCCTTTGTTTTCAGTTTCTTCAGCTTTTACTCCTTGATTGCTTCCTGTTTCATTAATTGTGCTTAAATCAGTTCTTTGGAAAACTCGCTCTACTATATTACTCTGGTCACCCAGGCTTCCATTACTTCGGTTTAGGTTCTGACTTATTTGACTTTCTATCATCATTTCACGTGAAATTCTCTTTTCCTTTGGTTGCCTTAGTTTTTGCAGTCTGCTCCTACTCTTAATCTTGGCAGTGGCTGCTCTTGGTGATGAGAATAACTGCACTTGGTCTGGGACTTGTGAAATATTCTTGCCATCGTCACTAACAAGTCCACATTCGGTGTCCCTGGAAAAGTGAGTTCCTGGACTACACCTAGAAATATCTTTAGCAGATTCATATGTTTTAGGCTCTTCTCTCTCGCACACCTCATCCAGGCCCACTGTTTTTTTAACAGATGAAGGGTCATTTTGTAAGTCTCTGTTGTTATGCCTATATTCTACACAGCTAGCACCCGATTTCCTTGGAGTTTCAGAAGGAGTGCTTTCTGTCACAGATTCCTTCACTGGAGTAGGATGAAGGGTAAATGACAGTCTTTTTGAATGTCTGAACATATTTCGGAGGCACTGTGTATCTAGCTCACTGTCTTCAATTTCTGTGTTCAGCTCTGAAATGATTTTAGCTTCACGGGACTCTGGGTTTCTGAACCTTTCCAAGTCATTTTCTGTGCAATGTCTATTGGTCTCGGGTGAACACGTACACAACTCTCTCTTCTTGGGCTCGACTGCTGCACACTGATTATTCTCAGACAAATTCTGCACCAGGCAAGCAGCTTGATCCACATTTGTGGAACGAGGCTGCAGGAGTGGAACGAGACTGCCTTGATTTTCATTATCTTGAGAATCTGTATCAGGCACAACAGAATAAGCATTTAAATCCTCCACTGATATGTCAACATACAATAGGCCTTTTCCAGATTGCGTTCCATCAGAACAATTTTCAGGATTAGGGTGCATTTTATCTGCTTCCAAGGCATTACCCTTCAGATCAGTGTCTGACAGAGGTATGCCATGGTTCAATACATCCTGCTGCTCATCAGGATCTTTGCATTCAGGGACATGGACCAACACATTCCTCTGTAATCCAGAGGAGGAATCTTTGCTTCCACTGGCATGTTTTTTTGCTCTCTCATTTGGCTCACTTCTCCTGGTTTCTTCTGTCATTTTTTCAGTCAGTAACTGAAGCCTCCTGCTGCGTCTGACACATTTCTTTTCTGAGTCAACTTTTCTTGGCTCTTCACTGCTTGGGTAACTATCAATCTGAAGCTCAGTCTGATCAGGGCAACTTGAGTTTCTATCCACTACTAGCTGCAGAGCACACATGGGCCTCGCTGAATGTCTGCTTCTTTTTGTTAGTGAGCTTCTCATTTTTTTAGTACTCTTTCGGTCACAGGTGTTCTGTGCTGGCTCTCCTTCAGTGCTGTTGCAAGTTACTTTCGCAGTATCATTTTTCAATATGAATTCCCCTTCTTGGAGGGGATGTTCTGCTGATATATTGTCCCCATTTTTCACACCCATGGGGCTCCCATTAACAACAGTGGAACTTTCACCGCCTTTATGCCTTCCAGCATTTCTACCAACGAGGCACTGACTAACACCCTCAGTGTGCATCTTTAGATCCTTTTCGTCTTTCTTCTTGATGAAGTCTGCAGGTTGTAGATCAGAGGCAGTCTTTCTTTTCCGTTTTAATTTACTTGCTCTGGAATTACTTGAGGGTTTCACATCAGTAGTAACATCTTCCACTTTTGGACTCCGTGGCATCTCTCTCATGTGGACAACGGGGTTTGACTTCCTCTCTCTTTTATATGTTTTCCCAAATATTTTATCTTCAATGTTATGCACGGTTGATTTTGACAAACTCCTATCATTTTCACATCCCACCACAACTTCCGTGCAGTTTACCATCAGGTCAGTCTTCTCTGAAATACAGGATTCTCTATCTGATAAATCTGAATCTCCATCTTCTGTGTCAGTTGCCCCAGCAGGAGCATCCTGGGAGGAACTAGAAGAGAGCATTTCATTGCTTTTAGAAAACCACTCATTGACTTTTTGAATGCTTCTCTTCAGTCTTTTCCCAGAAACTTGACTCAAAGGATTGCTGGGAAGAGTCTTGGGCTGCAATAGACTCTCCGAAGTAGGTTCCCTTTCATGCAGAGAGTTACTCTCAGGTTGACATGTTTCTACAGCTTCTGTATGCTGGACACCATTACTTGTCTTCTTGCTTTTATCTAACTGGTTTTCTGAGCTGTGTGCTAAGCCAGACTCTTTGTTTCTACTACTGAATGGAGTTTCCCCAGCATCCATTTCTTCTGCATTGTGGAATAAACACGTGCCCTCATTCAATAAAGAGCTGGCGTTGGCTGTACCGTCACACTGTTCTGCCTGTGAGTTTGAAGCAGAAATGTCCTGACTCTCCTTTAAATGACTCTCAGCCATGTTCACTTGAGCAGTCTCCAAGTCCTCGATGCCATTCCAAGTGCCTTTGCTGAGTTCCTCTAACACACCACATTCACCTGAAAATACATCAGACTTACAAGCTGTTAAGCACCTCAGGGTTTGCGTACACAAGAATAATGAAGTGCTTAACAGCTAATATTTTGTTTGCAAATACAAATAATTTTAATTTTATTAATAAAAACTAGTTATAGTTTAAAAAAACGTACCTACATGCACACTCAGGTACAACTACCAGACTCACTACTTATCTTTTGTTTAGTTATTCCAGACCTAGCTCATATCTCATTTTTCAGGGATACTTAATTTCAGAGTTTTTGTTACTTCCTCTACACAGTCTTATTCACTGATCTTCAAAGGCTAATTAACACCAAGTCATTCATTTTTCTGCATTTTTAGGTGGGCAAATTATCAAGTTTTAATGTTTATTCTATACAATGTTATTCCATTTAAACTACAATAAGTATTTCACTTTTAGAAACAGAATTATGACAACCAGTATGAGTAAGTTACAAAAGCAGTCTTTGTTTAAATGCCTGGAATGAACAGAAAGTTCACCAGCCAAAAGAAAGGCAGAACTGCTTGCAAGTAGATTGATTATACAGTCATGGAAGAGCCTCATTAACCCCTGCAGCTCCTGAAATTTCTCTGAATTGAATCAAGTTCAAGGTCTCTGTCCTTATCTTCAAGGAGTTCTATGGCCTGAGGACAGGACACCTACAAAAGAGAGCTGGATAAATTCATGGAGGTTAAGTCCATTAATGGCTACTAGCCAGGATGGTTAAGGAAGGGTGTCCCTAGCCTCTGTTTGTCAGAGAGTGGAGATGGATGGCAGGAGAGAGATCACTTGATCATTACCTGTTAGGTTCACTCACTCTGGGGCACCTGGCATTGGCCACTGTCGGTAGACAGGATACTGGGCTAGATGGACCTTTGGTCTGACCCAGTACAGCCTCTCTTATGTTCTTATGTACAAGATGACTAAAGCTCTAGGATGAGAATTCTGGTCAACTAATCTGCTGCCGTGGCAAAATGCAATTTTTCCCATAAGGATAACACTCATCAGAAACATGAAATGAGATTGTGGAATGAACTCACACAGGAGCTAAGGACCATCACAACTTTACCACTTTCCACTCCAAGTACAAGATGCACTTTTTCAACTTGTCTTCTTTAATTTAAAAACAAAAACAAAACCCTACCTATATAGTTCACTGCACACACTATTCTCCATCTGGGGAGAGGATGGGAGAAACACTGAACCACGTGTGACATATGTTCACCGTGATGCTTAATGCACTACCGGAAGGCATTCAGATACTACCATGATGAGGGTGATACAGGAACCAATGCAGAAAAGAATTTATTTTGCACTTTAAACAAGTTCATTTTTATGTTTCCATATAAAAAGACAGTTAAATATCTGCTAATAAGCCTGATACAGACAACAAAATGCCTAACATTTGTGTGTCTAATCTGTAAACAGCTAATTTCATATACTACACACAATCTAGCCAAAAGAAAAATGAATTCAGTACAGTACTGAGAGTGCACATTACCTAAACGTGGAAATGAAAGTTTTAATTTATAGGAAGCCAAAATTAATTTCAAATTTCCTTCCTGTCCATAAGTACTGTCACAGAAATATCACACATACCTAAGATATCCAGTGAGAGTATGTCTCCCGCATCTGATTTGACAGGCCACATGTTGTTCGGACTTTCACTTTCCTTCTCAGCATACTTTAGTTCTTCCTCACGCTCTCCTTTTTGAGGTGGAGTCTGAAATAATTCTTTGTCTCCCATTCTGTTGGGAAGGATTGTGAAAAAGAAAATCCATGTAGTCACAAGTACAATAATGCTTTGACAATCAGGAAATACTATTTTATACCCAGTAGCAAACAAAGATTATTTACCAGGCAATTATTATTATTTCTGCTCCTCTAAAGACATCATCTTGCAGAATTCAGTCTCCTCCAACCCAGATCCCCTCAGAGTGTGTGTGTAACCCTTTTCAAAGTCTTTGTCTCCCTTGTACCTGATTTTTCACTATCTCATATAGATATACATAGAGAGAGAACAAACTGTTGTGGTGATGGTGATTATGATGGTGCTGTACCAGATCCTTTGGAAAATACAGTATCTGATGTTTGCATAAAGAATGACCTCAACCTTCATAAATGAACCATCAGATTAGAAACCTAGAACATGAGGACTGTGTAGGAAGGGAAGTTTGCCATTGTGACCAAACAATTGGAAAGATAGAAATATATGAAATCTCAGAGCTGTGATGAAAAGGCAGTGGCCATTTCACAATGATGGATGGGTCTGCCATATAATACTAATGTTAGCTGTCAAGGGACTACAAAATGTGGGTAGAAAGTGGATTTAACTGTAAACATGTCTTCAGACACATTTTGTGAATAATGTTTACTACAGCATTTCTGCCTGTTTGGAAAAATCCATCAAAGTTACCTAGCACAACTAAATGTGGCAGGTCCCTCTTGACAGCACTGCAGCACATCTGATACTCTAAACCCAACAAAAAGGAGTTCAATGAGCTAAACTAGAAAATACCAACAACATTCCAAGTATTGTTTTCTTTTACTCACCCACAATCACCTGCTTTTTTAAAAAGATCTTCAGAAGAATCAGATCCTAAAAAAACCCAAAATCAGCTGTTAGCACTCTGGTTGAAAAGATTCCAAAAGCAAACCAGGATTTCCCATTGTTTCAATGTGCTGTATTCACACAAACACTTATACCCTGGTCTTTGTCATGGTTAAGTTCTTTCAGCTTATACTATGTGAACTCCATTTTGATCATGCCAGCAATTTATGATGGGTCTAATTTCTCTGTACAGATACATTGTTGCCCCCAGCACAAAACAATGTACTAAAGCTTTTTAGACAGAGCCAGCTAGTGAAAGAAAAGTTCTGATTTGAGTTTCTAATGTTTTACCCAATACAGAAGGCACTGGCTAGGGTCTAAATGCATGAGACTGGAAGTTGGGAGCTCTGGCTATATTCTAATCCTAGCCCAGACTTCTGTGGCTCAATTTATCTCCTTATTATAAATGGAGAATTGCGCACTCCCAAGGATAGTGCAAGTGTAACTTAGCTATGAACACAGGAACTGTCATATGGAATCGGACCTTAAGTCTACCTAGCCCAGTATGTTGTTTTGGACAGTGGACAGTGCTATCTGCTTTAGAAGAAGGTGTCAAAACCCCACAATAGGCAGATGTGGGATAATCTGCCCCCACCATTAGGTCTGATCCTGATCTCTACCAGTTAGAGACTGGCCAAAGCCTTGAAGCACAAGTCTTAATTACCATCATTATTTTTAACAAGTCTGGATATTTTTGATATAAATTATCCAGTCCCATTTTGAATCTTATTAAGTTCTTGGCCTCACAAACTGCCTGTCGCAGTGAGTTACATATTTTAATTACACATTATCTGAAAAAAATAATCAGTTTTGAATTTCCCTCCCAATACAATTAAAACGTCCCCTTGTTCTTGTGTTATGAAACAGAGAGAACTGCTTGTAAAACACTTTGCGATGCACAGGCAGAAGGTGCTATACAAGCATTATTATGCCTTACATTAGTACATTTACACTCAAGGGTTCTTACCAAATTCGATGTACACTGCTTTACCAGATTCACATTTCTGCCTTTTGTTTCTGAGGGAACTCCTCCTGACCATGTTGGCTGCAACCTGAGCACCAGAATTAGCTTCCTGCCAGTAAAAGAGTACAGAGGAAGTGGTTACCGCAAAACACAAAAGTAAGCCTGGCAAGCCGAATTATATAATCTGTAGGATGGTCAAAAGTGTCATGGAGCATAAGGGAGAATGTTTGTATCTGGAGACTCTGTACAGAACTTTAACATGTGCAGGTCATGAGAGTGGCTTTAACTGATTTTAATTGCAGAATACCTCCCAAATAACATTCTTCCAGTGTAAAAGCAAAAATGTAATTTTTAGTCATTTAACATTTCAAAGCATTTCTGTTACAGTTCTGCCACATTTAGCACAGGATTTTATTCAATATTTGGCAGATCAGACAAGTATCCTAATGGGTCCTAGGAACGAGCTTAGGCTCAAAAAAATTACCACCCATTTGGGAAATATCTTTTTGATTAGAAATAGCCAAGAATATTTTCTTCAAAATCACCACTTTACTACCAAAAAATTTAAACAGCAGCCAGTGTTTAGGTAGACTGTAAACTAAACAACGTTTTTTAAAGCTCTGCTGCTAAAAATCAGTTCTTTTCCCACACCAGATGCATAAGAGTAGGAAAACTATCTAACAGAAGCTCATGCTGCTGTCAGCTCTCACAGGAGATATACTGAAGCAAGTGGAAAGGCAACATTTGAAAACGTATTTTTCAAGGTTATTATGGGCTATTACAATGCCAAGTAATTTTCTTTTATAGTTGTTTTTTTTAAGTCTGCAATGTCCTTTTAATAGTTATTCATTTAGAATTCACTATTATACATTAGTAGAAAAACCTCATAGCAGTAATTTCAGTAACAATTAATATATATTACAACCTTGTGTATTAAAAAGTAATGAAGCCCTTTTATTCAGGCATCATCTTTAAGGAGAGTTATTTCAGACAAATGGGCATTTAAAAACAACACAATATAAGGATTTGGCTCATTTAAATTAACTCAGAGTTGCATTCCTAAATCATTAGCCGTCAGATGATATTCCAGATGCAGGAAAGATTAAAAATAAAAAGAAGAGAAAAATTACCAAGGTAGGATTTTCTTGTTCTTTAATTCTTTTTTGTCTGTTTCTGTAGCCCTTACTTTGGACGATGGAACCTTCCTTCCACAGGACCTCAGTAGAATTGCTTTCTACAGGTTTTTTAGAAAAATCCTGACTGTTTAAAACTGAGAAATGGCAGAAGAAAAACATTAGGAAACAAACTTTCTTCCACCATAATCACTGAATATCCATGAAGTAGACATTAATACATCATGTGCAACAATTGTATCTTGTCCATAATACTCCAAGCCCCAAAAAAGAAAGTTATTGATTTTAAGACTAGCAATGAACAAATTACTAGCATTAATTTTACACTGCAAAACTGTCCCTAGATTCATGAGAAATTCCTTACAGACTACTTTATGAAAGCCCCAATCTTATAAACCGATCACCAAGGCAAATCGATATGACCACATGGATCAGATTGCAGGATCAGGGCCTAAAACTAGTAATTTTAAAGTAATGCAAAACAATTAAAAAACCTGAGAGGAAATGTCCAACCCCATATATCAAAACACTTTTCCATAAAAAAAGCCTTATCCCAAAATATGAACAAAAATATGCATCTAAAAGTCTACCAGTTCCATTGTGCTAGGAAGGATCATTTTGTATCAGAACAACATGCCTGAGAGTGTACATTTAAATGCAATAATTGCAGTGATTCACAATTCAGTCTGATTAGACTAATAATTCATTATATCACAGTTTAGTTAAAAAATAAATAGAAGAAAGCAAAGACACAGTAAGAGAAGTTGGGGGCAGCGGAAAGAGAGGAAGCAGGATAAGACTTCTGACAGGATTACAGAATTAAAATTAGTTCACACAAGTTCAAACATATCTCAGATGACCACTGAAAATAAAGTCAGATACTGTAGTCATTCTACACACGGAATACTCCTCACAGGGCTGGGGTGGGATTTTCATAAGTGTCCAAGTGACTTTCTTTACAACTTATGGCCCTAAGCACTTCTGAAAAACCCACTCCATGGAATTTTACATAGTGACTATGGCATTCAACATATTAATTTAACACAAATGCTCAAAAGTTTACCACATGAATGCAGGCCCTTGGACAGAAGCAATACCTACACTTGATTCCAGTGTCAAGTTCAAAAGCATGGATAGTTTCCAGTAGCCCTTCAATTAGCTGCTTAAATCTTGGATTTTCCTGAAGACTTCTGAAACAAAAACAACAGGTGTGTGTCAAAGATGAAGGCATGGGTAAGTTACCAATAGTTCTCTGGGAATCTGAGCTAAGGAAGGAGGGGGATGCAAGCAGGTATGTGTAAAATGAGGCAGTGCTAAGAACTGATTCCCCAAGATGCTATAGCCATTATTACTGTAATTAAAGCATTATTTGCTTCAGAATAAACCAAGAGGTGGTACACATTATCCTTATAATTTTAAACTGAATTATTCTAATGTAGCTTTAGCACAGAAACTGCCTGTGATAGTTAAACAATGGTGAAATCTGAGATGTTTTACAACACAAACATTTCCTAAGAGTAGATTCTGAACCATGCAGCTGTTTTGGAGATGGTCACTGGAAAAGCTATGAGACAATTCTTCCTATTTTTCTACTCTTTCAGTTTTTTCTTCTTTATTGGTGAAGACATTTGCATAAAACATGATCTTCTGTTTAAGAGTTCCATTTGCTCTCTCTCTATCCAATGCCATGGTCCCCAGAGCACATTACCTTTTGGTAATCTCAGTCTTACACAGTGGGCACTGTGCTGGGCCCTTTTTCTTTCTGCTGAGAAGTTTAAACATACAGAATCTGTTAAAAGAAAGAGGAAAAATCATATTGGTAATACATTTTAAATGAAGAAATTGTTTTTTTTCCTAAGAAGTTGCACCCAGTTTGATAGGTTTCACTTTGCTAGAATAATCTCATATCTGTACAAATCTGTCATTGTCACGCTGAGAAGGCAAACCAAATTGAGCAAATTGCTTCTGAAATGGTCTATGAAGCTGCAGCTAGTTCTCAGTTGGAACAGATTTTCTTCTCTTGAAATAGCTAATCATTAATTTATGAAGGAGTCTGCTCCCTTAGCATGGATGGGAGAGAGTATGCTCAGAGAGCACTATGTGCTGAAGAAGTTTGGAGGCCCACCTGCAGAATATATGGTCACATTTTGTTGAGACTGGCTCTTTTATCAATTCCAAACTGGAAGAGAGAAAAAAATATTTACAGTTACACATTTGAAAAGACAATACAACAAAAAGAAAGAAAGACAGGAAGAAAGGCAAAAGGTTCATTGAACTAGAAAAATAATACATAATCTTTGCCAATAAAAGCAGAATAGTCAACATAATTTTTGTTTGGGCACCAGGCAAGGTGGCTGACTTTTCCAGTTGTGCAGCCTATTGCACAGTATTAGTTTTTCTAAAGCAATTTCCTTTTTCCTTCCTCTCTACCTAAAAGCTAGGCTTTCTGGAGATGCCAGTTCAGCATGGCAAAGGACAAGCTGTTTTGCAATACAAAAGATGTCCTCTTCCACTCTGACCCCTTGTGGAAACAGTGGGAACACAAGCCTTCCCTATGCCAAATCTATTCTACTCAGGCTGTTATTAAGTGATATGACTAGCATCTGTCATATGATTCTCTTTTTCTGCTTTTTTTCCCAAAGGGAAACTGTGTGTGCGGAGTGGTTTATTCTATTTTTTAAAATGATTTATATCAATGTAATGCAAGTACACTGTGCTGTGTGCTTACACTAGCAAAAGCAAGATCAAAGATGCGAATGTTACATTTAGAACAGAAGGCGGAGATGGCTGTGGTTGTTCTTAGTTCTTGGGGGAGTTTGTTCCAGTCTTGGATAGACCCCCTGGTGAAAGTTCTGTCTCCTGCACAAATGACCTTTTTCTTTGCTGTGGATAGTTCCATTGAGCCAGAGAAGCGGCACCTTCATCTGCAGTCCTCATCCTAGACTTGTAGGGATCTTTTAAATATCCTGGACTCATTTAGTGCCTTGAAGGTAAGGACTTGAATTGACATGGTAGTATATGGTGAGCCACTGACGAGAGCAGAAGATACGTTTGATGTGTTTGCAGTAGCTCATGTTGCTGGGGAGATGGATTGCCACATTCCATACTGGTTGTAGTTTCCAGAGGGCCAAAAGCTTCATTCCCAATTAGACAGCATTCCTCGAAGCTGCTGAGATGGGACCCTATCTCCTACAGTGGTTCTCAAACCCCTTTCACACAGCAAGCCTCTGAGTACAACCCCCTTTATAAATTAAAAACACTTTTTTATATATTTAACACCATTATAAATGCTGGAGACAAAGCAGGGTTTAGGGTGGCGGCTGACAGCTCGTGACCCCCCATGTAATAAACTCGCAACTTCCTGAGGGATCCCAACCCCCAGTTTGAGAACCCTGGTCCTATAACATGTGACTTGCAGATGCAACTTAGAGTTTGTGAGAAACACAGAAGAACTCCTAAATTGTCCATTGAATAGTCCAGCTGTGCAATTTTAATTAATAGAGACAGCACCATGCTGGAAACGCCTCAAAAAGTGCACTATGATTATGATGGTTCTCATGTCTTGACTAGATTAACTCAAAGCTCTGAAGCAGAAAAACAAGCCCTGCTTGGATACAACCCTACTGCTTTTTGAGATACAGCTCAGAGCAGAAACCAATGTTATTGGGAAGCAAGTCCTAGCTAGGGTATCACATGCTCATCTAATACCACAGATCTGGAATAATTACATTCCAGCACAGTAATTATAACCCAAACCAGGTAGACTTCCTGCAAACAAACTCAGAACACAGGAAAATTCCAACACAAAATAAATAAATATATAAGTAGATAAATAAACAATAACAGGATTGAAACCATTCTTGTAGTTTGTTTTACAAACACTGACTAACAGGCTAAGAGAGACCCTTCCTCCTCTGCCACATCTTTTACTAAAATGGTTCATTGCACCATGTTCAGCATCTTATTTTTCAGGATGACGTTTCATATGGAACATTCACAGACCCACCTTTGGATTGATGAAGGTTCATAAAGGCAGAACCTGCCCAGTCAGTGAAAGCTATTACTAAGCCTCCCATTTTCCACCCAAAAATCCAATACACACTATGTTTTAATAGGAAGTAAGGACTTCAAAGATCTCCTCCCACCAACCCACCTTTTCCCTCTCCCACTCCCACACACACGCAACCATCATTAGAGGGAAGATATGAAATAAGTTTCTAAGCAGGGCAGTCGGAAAGGAGTAAGAACAAAAGAAAACCAGAAAGGGATTAAAAAACTATTCTATTGGGGACAATCCATTGCCACACTGTGATTTTTAGCATAACAGTTAAATTCCATTGTCTACATTTCAAAACTAAGTTATGGCACACAGGGTGGAATCGTACATTTTATTGTCAGCATGGACAGATAAGGTAAAAACAGTCAAATCTGTTTTAGCCTCGGTACAAAAATAAAATGAATACATGCAGTAGGGAATTATAGTAGCGAAATCCACTTGGTGCAGAAAGAAACATTCAATAAATAACTTGACTTTAGTTGTTTTAACTCTTTCATCTATTCTTAAAACATGCTAGACAGGAATAGTTTCAAAATATTAACTCACTTTGTTGTTGTGACTTTGAGACACGCTCCTAGTGGATTTACTTGAACAGTTTCCATGCTTTAGCCATCTTAAAGTCAGCAAGTACAACCTACCTTCAAAATTTAGAAAAAATCCCCTTTATTTAGATAAAATGCCCTACATCTAGGCAAACATGATGTTAGAGGTTCTGCAACATGACCTGGCCTGCTAAGGGCTTCACAGTTCTTGTATCCACATCAGGAGGACAGATCATTCAGAATCCCAGAATCTCAGAAATTAGCAACATGTAAAAACAGGCTAAGCATTTTCTGTTCACTGCTACCATTCTTCTGTCAACAGCTGCCACAGAAATGGATTTCAGCTCAGTGAACCTCAGTGAATAATGTAGAGAAGAAAAACATACTATATAATCTTTGTCAAGTACCACAATGACTCCAATTAAAAGACTACATCAACATGACTTTTACTTGGTCAAAGCAAATAAAGCAGTTTCTGATGCAAAACTGTCTAAATAATAATTGCCGAGAGCAAAATCTACAGCAAAAGTGGCCAAAAAAGCAGCATCAGCATTAACTCTCATTCGTGCATTCTTAATTTTTATGAGTCTCCTAACTTTTAAAATTGATAATTTGCTAGAGTAATAAAGAAAGTACATTACACTGTTATGATTTAGATTCTCCTGAAAATGCAAAATAAATGGGCCCAACCTCCACAGTTTTTTGCTCACTTTATAATTACAACCATGAGAGGTTAGTAAGTGTTGTAAAATCCCAGAAGTATTTTTTAGTATTGCCATTTACTGCTTCTCTGGCTTAGTGGTTCTTAAGTTAGACTATGCATTTTTCCATGAGTTATTATTTAGCAAATATGCTGTTAGCTTTAAGAATTAAGAATTGCCTCTCAGAGTTCTCCCCTCAATGAGAAGGTGAAAGCTGATTGGGAAAAATTCTCTTTTCAGACAAGACATTCTGCTGTCCCTTAAGGAGTTCCACACATATATGAAGAACAGAACATGGTAGAAAACGTGCGCCAGCCAAACCTGAAAGCAAAACCTTGACAACTGTGTTGGATTATATTTTCTCTCTGAGCAATTATGACCTTTTAATTTTTGCCACTCTCAAATGGTTCACTATTTATTGTCATTATAACAAATCATGCAGTGATTCAGAGATTTACCAAAGAAGCACCAGCATTATTATACCCTAACTGCTCCAAAAGAGGTAGTACAGGGACACTTGAATAGCCATAAAGAAAATAAAGTCTTCTATACTGTGGCTTTACAATGGAAGAGATCACACTATAACATGTCCACTGCAGTTAGGCCAAGTCATTTTCTAGTCACTGGAGCAAAAGCTAGATGTTAAGCTTGTTTAAAACTCAACTCAGATCTTTCATCCCTGAACTGTTTGCTGTTAAATGCAAAATCTACCACTTTTGTGGTTCTTAGAAATTATGAGTCTGTCCTAAATTCATCAAGAATTCTGAATTTCCTGGCTTTAACTCTGACCCTTAACATTTTAACATCTTGCTTGTTTTAAAGGACTATGTACCTCGTGTACACAAACAGGCTAGATTCAGGCCCTCTCACAAGCAGCACTCGGATCCAGCCAGTTCCAGTTTTTTACCCCCACTACTGAATAGTTAAGGAAGGTTCATGCTTCCTCATTAATAAAGGCAGGATTTGTTAGAACATGATTGTTGCATGTATTCAGGTGCTGTTTTTAACTCTTTATGCTTAAATCTGAGCAGATGCAAATGTTTTTTCACTAAGCTCTCTGAGATAGGGAAAGCCTGAACCTCACAAAACCCAAATATTCATTTTCCAAATGGCCCCAACTATTCTGTGTGTTTTCCTGGCTCTGTGTAGAGTAAGTAGTGTTTGAATACAAGAAAAAAAAAGTTAGTAAACAATCTGTCATAATTCACTGTGTATATGAAGTCCAGATTATTCCCTTGACATACCATATTGGGCACTCCAAGTTCTTCTGCAAAGCCAAAAGCACACTTTGCACATCTCCAATGGCAGCTACAGACGAGTCCATTCCTTAGTTTCAATCAATCTACAAAAAAGAAATTTATTCTGGCACATAGTACCTCATTCATATTTGCCTGCAATGTGAACATTACTACATCAGTATGTACTATGTAGCATGTATTAGGCTCCTCAGAGAATTTTATGGATCCTTGCTCTAAAGAGTTTTACAATCAAGAATATAGACTTGACATTACATATGAAAGTGATCACAGACTAGAGGAACAGAGTAGCACGGGGTAAAATAACAGAAATAAGATTATATGGAGACTTGGCATACTCATGTACACTTCTTGATGGACAACTTTTTTTTCAAATTTTCACTTAAAATATGAATTAGTTTATTTCTTTGAGGCTTTGGGGCAGAGGTGAGTCTTTAGGAGGGACCAGAATGCAGTAAGGGTGATGCTTTAGTGCAGAGGTCTCCAAACTATGGCCCGAGGGCCGGATTCAGCCTGCGGCCGGCCCCCCAACCAACAGGGGAGAAGCAAGCAGGCAAAGGCTGCTGCAGCTGAGCAGACACACTGAGCAGGCATAGGGAGGGGCCACCGGCAGCAACTAGCAGGTGGGAGCAGCTCAGCTGAGCTGTGTGGAGGGGGTGAGTGCTCCCAGGAGTCAGTGTCCCGCAAAAAGGGGAGCCAACTTAGGAGAGAGTCACTGCTGCAGCCGAGCAGGCACAGACCTCTGCCTTACAATAAAAATACAAGCCAGATGCTTAATTACATCTCCAATAAATGGAGTAAAGAAGATGAAAATAAAATTTAAAAAATGTGAAATGATTTTAATGTATTGAGAAATATTTTGTGTGATTTCACAGTAACCGCACTGATTTTACAGCTACTTTTATACCTGATTTAGAATTTAATGCAACCCTGCACAGTAGTGTTAAAGATTTGCATATATTTTGCATATTTTTTTTTCCCACAGAGTACACAAATAAAAATTGATTGAACTCGGTTTAGATCTTACAAGTATGGGTTATTGATATGATGAGCAGTTAGAGACCAGAAACAAAACATGATATAGTCACAGTGAGCACTCAGCAGCAAAAGCAGGTGGCACTAGCAGAAGCTCAGATTAGTGCTGGCCTGAATGATCACATCTAGATTTTGAACCAAAAGGACACTCTGTGCCACCTTATTCAAGAATAGCAGTTTCCAGGTATGAGACTTTTCTCTTGAAAGGGATTATTGCATGGACTCAGTTCTGAAGCTCAGACAGGTGCGGGCAGCAATGTCTTAAATTTACACTGAAGTAAACAAAAGTAAACACAGAAAAACCCTAAGGTGAATCAGCCACACTGAAACTGAAAGAGCAGGAGAAGCAGACAGCCTAGCACCGTCCTCCCAAAGAGAAGAGTTGAAAGGAGTGATGGGCAGGCAAGCAAACTGCAGAGCCCAAGACAATCACAGCAGCCCCTCATTTAAAGAGCATGAGAGTGTCGACATCCCAGAACCACAACAGTGGGGGTCTTCCTCAGATAAACCAAATGTAACGAGTTTCCCCAGCCAGAGCTCTCTTCTGCTCCTACTCACTGCACCCCACTCCCCCTCATGCCATGCCTCTTACTCCCAAAACGTGTCAGCTAGGAGCTTAACCCTTCAAATCTTTCCCCACATGTCCCCCACCCCAAACTTTGCCAGAATCAAGCCTATCCCTTGCACCAGCTTCCCCCATAATCCCCAGAAGTCCTGCCTTGCACATCCCCCTAAGCTTTGCCAGTTTAGGGCCCTATCCGCCCCCAGTCTCTGCCCCACACATGCGCCCTCATTCCCAAACCCTGCCAGCTTAAGGCCTGCGCTCCAAGGCCTGTCCCACGCACAAGCCCTGTCAATTTAGGGCCTGCCCACTCATCCCGCCCCACATATGCACTCCCAGGCCTTATCAGCGTAGGCCCCTACCCCCACACATGAACCCTGCCAGTTTAGGGCCTCCCCCCCCCCCCCCCCGCCCCACCCGGTTTGGGGCCCCCCCCCCCCCCGGTCCGGCCCCACACATTTCCTCTCCCCCCGCCCCCATCACGGGCTGTACTCACCGCCCAGTCCATCGCCTCACACACCCCCGCTCCCGCTTTGCCACCGGCCCTGACACCTCCCCCTTCCCGCGGGTCCCCTCGCGCACTCACCCTCCAGGCGCCTCACGCCTCCATCCGTCTGAAAGTATTTCGCGCCCTTTCCGTCACCTAGGAAACCACCGCACCAAAGCAGCCAATCACACAGAGGAATCCGCATCACATGGGGCGAAGAGTTTCTCCGTATTGGCTCCACTACAGCCACGTGACTGTTCGCGCCCCCGGAAGTGAGAGTCAAGTACGGTAGGAGGACAGCTGATTGGCTGTGCTGTCCCATGTGACCTTTGGGCTTGTTTATTCCGTCACGGGCAGAAAGCGAGCTGCAGCCCTGGTGTTCGTGTAGGTCTGGATTCCCTTACCGAGCAGGGCAATGTTGGAGCCAGGCCCACCATAGCAGGTACATGCCGTCCCATCAGGGACTACTATTCCCAGCGTGCACTGCGCACCCTGGGGAGGGGTGAATGCTGGGAACTGTAGTACTCAGAGTGAGGCATCCTGGGAGTTGTGGTTCCGAGTGAGGTGGGGAACGTCGTGCGCTGGAATGTAGGGAGACGACGCTGTGCATGCCGGGAGTTGCCTTCCTAAGAGGGCGGCATGCCGGCAGCCGTAGTTCACCCCGGAAGTGGAGGGTGTGGGGAACCGGTCTGCCCCGGATCCAGCCTCCCTCTTGTTTATTGTTGTGGTCCCCCAAAACGTTGCTCCACCCCTCATCGTGGGGACCAATCAGAAAGGGGGAGGATATGAGTGGCAGGTGCGCAGACCAATAGGGTGGCAGTAAATGGTGCGGGGCTAGATGAGGTGAATCCGCCATGTTAGGCTCCTCTATCCCTACAGTGAAGAGCGAGCAGCGTCTGGAGCCTCCCGCTGCCCAGGGCACCGCGGAACCGCCCCCCTTCCCCGCCGGGACCGGCCGCGGGCGGGTAAGGACCCCAGCGGCGGGGGGGCCCGGCTCAGGGGAGGCTGGGTTCGGCCCGGGTACTTGCCGTGGTGCCTCCTGCCCGGCCCCGGGGCAGATCCATGAACGCCGAGCCTCTGTCAGTGCAGCCCCCGGGCTGTGCGGCCCCTTGAGCGGCAGCGTCATCC
>ML677404.1:404100-427351 GCA_007922305.1 Dermatemys mawii | reverse complement strand
GAAAGCTTATGCTCTAATACTTTAGTTAGTCTTTAAGGTGCCACAGGACTCTCTGTCACTTCCGTATTTATGTTAGTAATTCCTGTTGTTGTGTGTCCCCCAAACATTAGTGTGAGGCCTCACCAGCCTGTAGTTGATGGTTGTAGTGAGTGTAGTGTAGCTGATTGTTCAGGCAAATGGTTTGTGTTGTGTTAGGGCATGGCTACACTTGAAACTTCAAAGCGCTGTCCCGTGAACGCTCAAACAGCAGTGCTTTGAGAGTTCTCCCAGCGTTCCTGGTAATGTACCTCCACGAGAGGATTAGCTCCGAGCACTGGGAGCGCTGCTCCCAGTCCTTGGAGCCTGTCCACACTAGCGCTTTAATGCACTCAAACTTGCTGCACTTGGGGGGTGATTTTTTACTCCCCTCAGCGAACAAGTTAGAGCACTATAAAATGTAAGTGTAGACAAGCCCCCAGACAGGTCAGAGTTAATTCTTTTTGGAACTCTACAGCTCCATGTGTAGGATTCGCTTTGCTGGTTTCCCCTCTTGTAAAATGAGGTGTTCCTGTTTGTAAAATTAGGTGTTCCTGTTAAAAAAATGGAAAACTGCTGTCCTATTGCCATCTCCCATGGCCTAGTGAAAACCTATAGTAGTTCCATGCTGTTATGTGGGAGGGATGTTCCTGCTCCTGAAGACTCACGGGGTTGTAGCTACTTGTGTTGTCAGCCTCTGCAAAGCCCTAGCTTCTTAGTCCATGCCATTTCTCATAGAAAATTTAGGCTTATTTCTATGATGTGAAGCATTCAAATTCTTTGCATATCTTATTCCAATTCCGTGATCTCTATGAAGTGATGCTTCCCTTCTGAGTGAGTAAATTGCCTATTTGTAATTGCTCTTTTTGGGTAACTACCTGCATGGTGTAACCTGACCCACTCACTGCCTCTCAATATATAGTTAGAGGTTTAGATCACAATAAAACTCTCAGATAGCTCCTGAACACTGCCCCCGTGGATAGCTCACAGCTCTTCTTGTATGCTGGGAGAAAAGCAAACACTTCTGGAAGCTTTGAGGAGAGCCTTTTTGGTACTTTACTTTAGCAAACAGATCAGTATTGTGTTATCTCCAGAAAAAGGTTACAGGAATGGAGTCTCCCTTTACTTTTAAAGGCACACATATGAAGACTAGGTGCTCTCTTTGTTAAACTTCATTCTGAAATGCTAACTGATGACTTATTGCCCAGGATCACTAGAATCAACAGTCTGTAGTGATGAAATAGGATCTGTTTTATGTGACAGATGAGTAACTTTTCTGTGCACACTTACTAATCAGGCGAACTGTAGGAGATGGGGCTGGCTTGTGTCTAATTCAGTTGAGCATTATACCTTGAAAGGTAATAGATCAGACCCTGCTCGTGGGATTGTTTCTGTCAGTGGCCCAAAGGCATGGATGGAATCTTCTCCAGCTTGCTTCTAGTAGACAGGATGGTGTTTGTGAGGCCTCAGTTGGGGACTGATATACAAATGTAGTAGAAAGACTCAAATTGTATACAATCTAAGTTAATAACAAGATGCAGCAGGATGAAATAACACCTGGGTGGAGATGAGGATGAGGTAACAGAAGTAAGACAGTGTTTCTGAAATTCTGAATAAGAAATAATTTTATTTGAAATTTTCAAATGTAGTTGTTAGAACATATAGGGAGTAGTAAAAGAAAATATTAATGACTCTTTATTATTTTATTCACTATTATTTCTCTTTACAGGTCTCTGTCAATAGCGAAGGTAAGGTATTACCTGACTTTTCATATTTGGTTTATTATTTTCAGTTAAGTAATAGCACTGCTTAGGTTTCTGGGGAAATGTGTTACTGCTAGACAGTGCCAAGTCAGTGGCGAAGGGGAAGGGTCTGGGCTTCTGAAAGTCTATGGCACTGCTATGCTTAAGATTCCCCTTTTAACCATCCTTCTGTTGTCTCCCTGACTTACTAGCTTTGCTGGAAGCTATGTAAAGAGATGGTTTTTAAATTGTAGTTATGAAAAAGCCTGTGGAGTGTTGGCTAGTTCTGTCACCGCCATGGAATTGTCCTGCTTTTGTTTTGGGAGAATGACATCTGATCATTCATCCCCCTAAAGTTCCCTGGATGGGGAATCCATGCTTGGGTGCTGTTTGCTGGCTTTATCTTGTTCCTCACTCAAGCTCTTCACAAATGAAGGGCTGTTTGGTGCATCCAGGCTGCTGATGTCATGAATTTCTACCTGGTAGGTCCTGGCGCTCACGTCTGCTGCAGAGTTCTAAGGGGTATTTTTGGTCATCCATTGGCTGGTTGTATGGGAATTATGAGAAATGGATAGAAATTAAGGGAGGAATGTTACATTGCCAGACTGCAGGTGCATATACTGTCTTTTGTGCTACTTTTGTCAATTGTAGAAGGCTCTTTAAATGCTATTGAGTCCCTGAGGACGAGCACTCACTTCCTGACACAGGAACCCAAATAGCATATGCTAAATGCCCCACGTTATGTCTGGGACATGGAAATATTCACACATTCCTTCTCCTTTCTTTTAGAGGAATATGAAGAAGCTCTGAAGGTAACTGGTCTCTGTAACTTTTTCTAATATCTTCAATAATCTCTGTAATGGAAATCCATGTAGCGCTGGATTTTTCTCAGGCTGTCTGGCATGGGGGAATCAGAACAACCTGGCTGTAAAGTTGTCTAGTTTTATATGCTACTTTTGAAGATTTATTAAAATAATTCTTCCAGGCCAAAATATTGTTACATTGACTTCCCAAATGTTTACCATCTTAAAAAACAAACAATATTCAGAGAATATAAAAGGCACTCCAAAGCATGGTCTTCCAGGCTCTTACAGGCCTTCCCACATACAAGCTCCAGTCCTGCGTTCCTGAGTAATGTAAACTACAGTAGTGGTGTGCTCAGCTGCTGTAGCTAAGGTTAAACAGTAAACCACGTGCTGTGTAACTAGCACAAGAAAAATCCTTTCAGCACTTGGTTCAATTTTGAATTTCTGTTCTGGAAATAATGTTTAAATATTCAAGAACAAAAGAACTGTGAAGTAATCTCCTGACTGCTCCGGGGCTAAAGTCCTTCATAGTCATCCTGTTTATCAGGTCAAATAAACTTCTCTCTTGTGGATTTAGCAAAACCTGCAGAAGCTCAGTCTGCTTTCCCTTCCACCATTTATATGATGACTTTTTTAATATTTTATTTTGTAATAGAGACTAGCTGACTGTAGTCTGGCATATCACTTGCTTTTTTGGCTTTTCCATCATACCATTGTAGTATATGTCTCTGTAGGAAAACTTGCTTGTTACATACAATTTCCATTTTCACCATTTATCGTGTACTGTTTACTTAGATTGCAGTTGCACAAGGAAATCAGCTCCAAATGAAAGTGTATCAAGTAAATTCCCTTCCAAGTGAAACTTCGTATTCCTGTTCCACACAAGTCTGTGAAAAAGCTGGGTTAGAAAAACTGTCCATTCCCAAAGATGGAAAGAGACCTCTCTCCCACTATTCCATGCTTGCTCAGGCCTTAGGACAGGACTTAAAGGCTGAAAGGGAAACCACAGCACAGGTAGGATACGGAGCTATATTGTTCAAAACAAATGATTCTGAAATGATTCACACGATAGATGACTACCAGCCTGCAATAATATGCTATCTGTACATGAGATTGAGGGGCAAAATTTTGACTCAAGCCTCCGTCGCACCTGTTCAAACCCACTGAAATCAGTGAAGTTGATTGGATGTAACTGAGGGGAGATTTTTTTGGTCTGATATTACAATGAAGGAATCCTTAATGTCGAGGACAGAGTCTTAATTATTAGAAGAGGCGCGATTGTTAGATTCCTAAAGCCTTAATTCCCTCTGTAATTCTCAGCTACAAACTAGCTGCTTTCAAGTAATTTTCTCTAGTTTTTAGTGTAATTTTGCATCTAATGCTAATAATGGAGGAAGCTTTCAGTAAACTTTTAGTTTATGCAGACAGTGGCTTGCTTATGTGGCTTCCAGTGTTCTATAAGGAGACTGAAACTCTGTTTATGGTGAAAGGCATTTGAGGGGAATATGTTCTGAACCCTCCTAGCCGTTCATGGGGCTCAGGGGAGAAGGGGAAAGGTACATATTTGGAGTTGGTGTTTTTGCTCTTAATCCCAAATTGATTGGCTATACATACAAGGAAATTATGTATTTTAAGGTTTGCAATTTATTTTTGGCTCTACAGCAAAAGCTAAATCAAAACAAAGTTGAAGGGACCAATGAAAAGCCTCCAGAGTGGTTTACTAGCTACTTGGAATCAGTAAGTGTTTCTTTGGATCTTTGTCCTCTCAGAGGTTTATGTGAGACTGTAGGGGGTTGAGGGGAGGATTTTATGTCTTACAAGTATAGGTCTGGTTAATCTGGTTTCCTTAAAGCAGATGGCACTTGGCTTCTAAATATCAAGAAGCCAGTATAGTTCTGTAGCCATTGCCTAAGACGGGGACCACACTGAAAGTTACAACTGCTCTATCCCCTGTCAAAGCTGGATTGTTCCCTGTTAAACATTTACAACTGCTGTCCAGTCCGATTTTAAATAATCTTAGCTTTGACAAGGGTTGGAGTAGTTTAGGGATGCTCACTCTTTCCATTGGGAAACTCCCATGGTAGAATCCATGTTGCATTCCACACAGCCTTTAGGATCTCATGCTAGTCATTGTCCTGAAGAACTTACATAAAACATGGTGTCGCTTTTAGAAAGTCCTCTTTGACCAGTTCAACTAGTATAGCCCTCAGGGCTTTTTAAGACTTGGAACCACAACATAAACAGGGCACTTAAGACAGGCTAAGCCACTAAAGGTAACGCTTCCTATGAGATCAGTGGCCTGTCTCCTGTTAACATATAGACTGTTAACATAGGTGTTAATGTTGTTGTGGATCAGCTCCTTAATACACAAGTTCACAAGAGAGATGACTAGCCAGGAATAATCAGCTACTACCTTCCTGAACTAATCCAAGTCATAATGATCCCTATAATAATAGCACTACAAACAAAGCAGCCTCTTATTTATAAGTAGCTAGCTAGTGATATTCAAAGTAAAATCTGGTAAGTAAAGGCAGGATTCAGATTTTTAGGGATCCTCTAAAAATGAAGGCTGAAGACCTGCTTGCTGTCTGGGAAGGTCCAGGCAAACCCTGAGTTTAAGGGAAAATGCTAGACTTACCTAACTCCCAGAGTTACCTGACCTGCCTGGGAAGCTGTGCCATAGAGTCAATATTTAGAATCTTCTGTTTGCTTTTCTGCAGTAAACTTGATTCATTAAAATAAGTGTTTTGATATTTTGTAAAATGCCAACTGACTCTCTGAGAAGGGTGATATTCTGATTGCAGTCTGGAAGATGCCAGGAGAGGAAAAGGAATTAACAATGCACTTTCTATCTTAAAATTTGGGTATATTGGGACTAGGTGGATCAAAACCTAAAGTTGTCCAGGCAGGTGCCATCGGTGACTACCTTTTTTTCCCTCAGTTTAGGGAACAAGTAGTTAAAGAAACTGTTGAGAAACTTGAGCAGAAACTAAGTGAGAAGCTCATCCTTCATAACCAGCCCCCAGACTCATCCAGCAGCTCCACCATAACAGCACAGCCCGCTCCAGAGACCCTGTCGACACAAGGCAGCCAGTGTGACTGGCTAATCTCCTGCAGCAACTGCCACGCCCGGATTGTGGGGATCCGCTACCAGTGCAGGTACAGTCTGATGGCATCTGGTTGTTTAGAAGAGTGACATATTAGTGTTGCATACCTATGCATTATAGGATGAGAAATTGTTGGCACTTGGAAAAATCTTCAAAGTTTGAATCCGCAGTGTGTGATCCTGATCTCAGATGCTCCTGTGTGCATTGCTGCATGTCTTGTATAATCAGCAACTGTGCCAGTACATGTGCTTTTGGTGATTTGACAACTTTCTCAGTGGCATATGGGCCTGGATTTGAGATCTCAGTGTCTTTAGTAAACAGTTATCTTGCTGGCCATGATTGGTTACTTGGCTGATGCACATTTTTTCTCCTCTTCCTCTCCATAGCCACACCAGAATTCAAAGCACTGAATCCTGCATTACAAATACATTGATAAGGATCTTACTGATAGGTATCCAGGTGCTGTGTGATAACACAAGTCCCATGCAAAGGGGCAGCTGCCCTTTGAGTTCCTGTAAAAATAAATACTTTGTTCTTATGGTCTACATAACAACTGTAGCAATTGACATAGTTCAGTCTGATGTATATTTCCTCTGTCATTCAGAGCCTACAGACTGAGATACTTACATTAATTTCATCAGTACATCTGCTTTACAGCCCTGGGAGGCTGTTAAGAGCTTTGGTGTCCTGTCCCCTATACTGGTATCGTCCACTGTACTGCAGTATACTTAACAGAGAATTTTGGTTAGTCTTCCTTACCCTCTGTCAGTCACTCATGAGTTGAGTAAGACATGTTTAAGATGTGACACTAAAGAGGAAATGGCTCAATATCTTGGATTGAGTTGGGTTGGAAAGAATGTTCCTGGAAGAGTGGCTGCACAAATGATGGAACAGACTCCTGCTCCACCCAAGTAGTCTTACTTCATATGCAGAGGTTCCGATACAGTGATTGCCTCTTTAGGGAGATCGGGGTGTTACCCAAAGAAGGATTTCCTTTCCTACACTCACACACACCCTCCTTTATTTGCTTTTAAGTAACCTGCTTGCCTTTACTTCCTTTGCAGTGTGTGCCCAGCCTACAGTATCTGTGAATCGTGCGAGGCAGAGGCATATGCACATGATCCTAATCATGTCTTGTTAAAGTTGCGGAGACCTGTTCTGTGTGTTTCTGAGACATACAGTGTTGGGCAGTTCTCCCCTCGTCTCCCTGCTACCCTGGAGCAAGTTAGGTAAATGTGCAGCTGCCTGTTACATGGCAATGTTCTTCTAGTCTGCAGGAGGCAGTTTGAAAACGGCTGTGTTGAGGGGGGGGTTTTAGGTTTTTTATGAGTCCAGGTATAGAAGAAAGCATGAAGTAGAAATTGGCATATGCATTATTTCCAGAATGTGGAGTAGATGACTAAGCAGAGTAGCATATGTCTGTGCCACATTAAATCCAAGATTCTTCAGCAGGAAAGTGGAAGAGATAGTTAGGCAGAGGCTTCTTCTCCTTTCTTGTCTCATAGCTGGATTCTACAGCACCTAACAAGTTCAGAATGTCCCTGATACATCACATATGTTAATGTGACTTCCACGAGTTAGCTCTTCAATAAGGGCCAGGAATTGTTGCAGATTTCCATCCTTTGGGAAATGTGCCCTTCAGAAGATGTCACTGGGATATTACTTGTAGAAACCTGAGGTTTTCCATTTAGTGTTTCATGACATAGTCTTGGCAGAACTAGAATTTATGGTGTTGATGGAAGCTGAATTCCAGTTTGGTTGCTTAGTGTATGTTGTACAGAGTTGGATGTCTGTATTTGCAGGCTCCAGAAACAGATGGACAAAAGATTTTTGAAGGCAGAAAAGCAAAGATTACGAGCGGAAAAGAAACAGCGCAAGGCTGAAGTCCGAGAGCTCAAAAAGCAGCTCAAGCTGCACAGGAAGATTCACCTGTGGAACTCTGTCCATGCACTGGAGATCACCGGCTCACCCGCTATCAAACCAGAGAGCCTGCAGCCAAGTGCCCTGATGTAAGGAATGCTGAGAGCCAGAGCAGCGTTTCGTGCATAGCTGTGTTATTTTTCGATCTTGTGATGCAACGAGGCTAAAGTGTCATGTAGAATTTGATGAAATAATAAAAGGCTAAATCCTGGAGACTCTTCACTGATGGCAGTGAGATTCCACAAGAGCTTTGCCCATGTGAGGACTACAGGGTTTGATGCACTTTGTTAAAATCCTATCCCTTACCAAAAATCTGAAAACAGGTGTATATGAATCATAAGATGGGCTTCTTGTCTGAGTTGGAAGCATGGGAGGGGTTTAAATTTGAGGTGGTGTGACAGAGGAAGGGTAGCATAAAATGTGGTTGACTTGATGCCTCATTTGAACAGACTGCATTTTTTATGGCTCCTTTTGGAGTCTAGTCTGTACTCCATGTGCACAGTTTTTGCACAAGACCATGCTGAGGTAAGAATGGAGGCTACAGCACCCTTTTGTCCCATTAGAGAGTCTTTCATGTAGAGGAGTCTGCTTGAGTTTTTCCATTATTCTGCTTTATGCATGTACAGATTTAAAACATGTAATATCTCTGGTTTCTTATTCCCTTAAATTCATTGAGGTGAATTTTTTTACCTTTACACATGTCTGAGTCCAATTAACATTAGTTGGAGCTACTTTATACTCACGGAGAGTTTAATAGATCCAGTTGTGTTATCTATTTGCAAAGTAGGAAATATTTCCACTTTTTTTTTTTTTTTAAAGGACACCGCAATTTGAAATGCAGTGCAGGACCTGAAACTGTGTTTAAATTGACATGTCTCCTGCCAAGTTTTGTGTGGGTGTGTCAGGGGGAATGTTTAAACCCATCTATTACGTAGAGTCCTTACAGGGGAAATGATGAGGCTGACCAGATACTAGTCTTCTGATTCACCAAAGCATTTCAGTATGCGGTTTAAATGCTTTGCTGAATCTCGGCCAAAGAACTGTCAAATGAAAGTAAGCCAGCTGGGAACAAATTCTTCCATTTATATTACTCTTCAGATGTTGTAACTGTACTGGGGGAATTTTCAGAAAAGTATTTTATTTTGACCCCATAAGCAAAAGAAGAAAAACTGCTTAAAAGGGTGGGATTTTAGAACTGAAGCGGAAAATATTTATTTAAAATGCTAGGGCTTTGGCTCTGCCTTCCACAGGCTGAGGAGGAGGATGATGACAACTGAAATAGGTCAGTCTGCTTCATTCAGTCGATTTCAAAGTGGCTTCTGTACTTTGCTCTGTACTCAGGAGTCCTATCCAGCCCTGCCCAACAGTTGTCCCTACACTGAGTGCAGCTTTCGTGGATGAGAATTTGCCTGATGGGACTCATATCCAACCAGGGACAAAGTTTATCAAGCACTGGCGAATGAAGAATACTGGCAATGTGGAATGGAGCTCAGACACCAAGGTGCCCCCCTTTGCTATTGCTGTGTTTACACTCGTAAATCACTTGCGTAAGTTCTAAGAGGTAAAGGTTGTATGTGTTGGCTATGACCGGGGGATTTTGGTTCTGCCTGCGGTTAAAGCAACAATCTGTTCATAGATGAGGACACTTCTTTCACTCCTCCGGAATAGATGGCGGAGGACTAGAAGAAAGGGGTTAATGACCGTCATAACTTTGGGAAACTATATTGACTTAGTGACATGCCAAGCGGTGGGTCCCACAGCATGGTGGTTCTGTCATACATCACCTTTTGCTTCTGTCATACATACAAACATCTGACCATTGCAACACAGCCTCTTCCTTTCGTTAAACTAGACCCAAATTAAAACTGAGACATCGATCTTTCATCCGCCTTTGCTGTGACTGGGACTTGCCTAGAAAGTCTGAAGGGTTCATTAGAAGGGTCCTCTGCCAAAAGAGCAGAGCTGGTGAGTGGGGGAAGTTAAGCTGCCAATAAACGAGTTGGTTTTGTTTTTTATCCTTCAGCTGAAATTCATGTGGGGAAATCTGACCCTGGGTTCTTCTGAAAAAAAGGACGTGTTGGTGCCATCCCTGCCAGCAGGGCAAGTGGGGATTGTCTCAGTCGAGTTCATTGCTCCTGCTCTAGAAGGGACCTACGCATCTCATTGGCGGCTCTCGCACAAGGGGGAACAGTTTGGGCCCAGAGTTTGGTGCAGTATTGTTGTGGATCCCTCCCCAGTCACTGCCTGTCTGGAGAGAAATCAAAAGACCTCTAGTTCCAGTCTAAAGGATAAAGCTTCCTGTGGAAATGAGGCAAGTATCCCAAACTGATATGATGGAATCTTCTCTAAGGAAGAGAGAATCGGGTCTGTTCCTATTTGGTGCAATGGTGTAGCTGCTTCCGTCCTCTCGCGGTGTTGATCTAGTGTTGGGGATTGTTTCAGTTGTTTCCCATTGTTTAAAAAAGATGGCCTAACTTTGTTGCTGTAGTAGTTGCTGACACATTACCTGCTGCTTTGCCGAACCTGGAATTAATTGTTGCAGTGTATTGCAGATGCTTTTTTTTTTGCCTTTTGTTGCAACTGAAACCTTGCAAGACACCACTCTTATGATATTTGCACCTGTCCATAAGGCTCCAAATTAGGTGGAATGAGGCTTTTTTCATATTCATACTGTCTTTCTGCATAACATTCAGGCTTCATATTTTATATAACTATATTTTTGAGCATCCTGCGAACATCAGAGGGTGTTACATCCCAGAGGCACCTTAGATTATCTCCTCCCCACCCTTGGTTTTTTGCAGGTGGTTTCTTCAAAATCAGAAATAGAAGACCAGCAGGCTAGTGAGGGGATGGAGCAGACAGACTTGCCAGCACCAGCCATCCCTCTGAAGATTAAAAATATCCCCAGTGAGAGAGAGTTTTACATCCCATCAGTTGATCTCCTTACAGCACAGGTAAAATACTAAATTAAAGACAGATGAAGAAAGAGAAAATTTTATGCCCTGGTTTTAGTAAAGGGCATAGATATTCACAGTGGTTAGTTACTTCTGTCTTCTTGAACTGTCAGTTGTTGGGTTCAAGAAAATACAGGCAACAGCTTTCTTGAGTCAGTAAAACTACTATTTCCCTGGAGCACCTAGTAGTGGGCACTTATTGCCACTACAATAGGGAGGGCACCCATCGTGTTACCCCAGTAGAACATATTCCACACGGAGTTATATAGGCACCTCCTTTGCCTCTAGTAGAGGGCATTTATATGTGCATTGCTCCCACTATATAGTCTCCCTCTTTCTGGTCATTCACTGATTTTAAAAACACAACTATTCTTCTGCGTTGGACATAGGAGTCTACTAGAGAGCTGCAGTCTACCTGAAATTCTGAGGCCCCTGGAGAAGTGGAGTAGATTTATTTATAACAACTGTGGTGCTGCTAGGTTCTCTGGGGGAGGAGGGGTGCAGGGCAGGGCACACTAATGGAAATGATCTGAGGCTTCCTCCTGCAGGATTTGCTGTCCTTCGAGCTGCTGGACATTAACATTGTGCAGGAACTGGAGCGAGTGCCACACAACACTCCTGTTGGTAAGGAACTTCTTAAATTCTGGTGCACAGCATCTCCCATTCCAGGAGACCTAGAATAGAGGAGCATGTGGTCAGGCAACAGCCGATTCTCCCTTTGGGTCTCCATGGAGTGAGGTGATAGAGAAGTGATTTGGCACTCTGCATGCGAGACTTTGCCTCTTGAGACACAGAGGTAGAGTAATGAGCTCTTACAAGCTCTAGTGTCTTCTCTGCGCATCACTCAGAATTCCCCTTGCTCTGGCCCAGTGGAATCTTGACGGTCCCTTGTGCTTTCACTCTTGACTCCTTTTCTCACTCACATCACCATGAACAAGGTGATGGACCTCAAGGGTGGCTGCTCTTCTGTCCACCCGCCCAGCCAGTGTCAATGGAGCATCATAGATCAATCTGTTTGAGGTGCTTGTTCGTGACACTCACTGTCCCTATCAACCTTGGAGCAAGTAACCTGAGCAGGGTGCGAAACCTAAAAATGACTAATTGCTTGAAAGGTTGCCTTTCGTTTAGCAGTAATGTCTACTGTAGTTACTGTAATACAAATCTCTTTTTTTTTTTTTTTTTTTGCCTTTATTTTCCAGACATGACTCCGTGCATGTCTCCTCTGCCACATGATTGCCCTCTGATAGAGAAGCCTGGCTTGGGTCAGATAGAGGAGGAGAATGAGGGGAGTGGATTTAAACCAGTGCCTGGTAAGCAGTCACCCTTGGAGTCCCCAGAAACATTTCCTATTTTCTCTAGATTGCTAGCAGCGTCAGATCCGTAAGTGGCAACCAGGAACCCTGCCTGCTGCCACCACCAAATGCAGCAGCGTGTTTCCAGCTGCATTTGTTGCAACTTTTTTTTGCGTTAAATTGGCACTGTAGCCTGGAAATGCAGCAAAAATGGTTCCTTCTTATTCAGCGTTTCTGCTCGGTGAGTCTGAGGGCTTGTCTCCACTACCCGCCTGATTTATCGCATCTAGTACAGACGTGATAAATCAGCCCCTGAGCGCTCTACCATCGACTCCAGTACTCGTCCAGAACGAGGAACACAAGTGGAGTTGATGGGAGAATGTCAGCTGTAGACTTACCACAGTGAAGACACCGCAGTAAGTGGATCTAATTACGTTGCTATTCACGTAGACAACCCCTCAGTCCAAACTACTTTAGTGACTTAAACAAATATTTACTCCTATTAACTCTTTCTTTGGAGGAGCAAATGAGAATGCCTGCCTCATAATCTACCATTGGCTGATCCACTCCGATTGCAGGATTCACGTGGTTTTTAGATCCAGTAAGAAACAGCAGTTAGAAAATCCCCAGAATTGATCCAGAACTCAGAACCACTCCCCCTTGCAGCTGTGCATTGAGTTCTGCTCAGAATACTGCAGTCTCTGGTCCACGCTTTTCTCAGCATTCTACTCACTTATATTTAACTTAAAGGAAGTGAACTCTGGAATGCATCTGTTTCAAAGAAGTAATAACATTTGAAAACCTAGAGGTCTCCTTGTGCTAGCTTCTGCACTGGTCAGGCTGCCTTTCACACAGTCTGTGTGATATATTCCTCTAGCTGTATTATAATAAACTGGAGTCCTTCACTTACAAAGAGCTAATTGAAGCCTGCTGTCCTGCAGATGCTCACATGGTGAAAATGAAGGCTGAACATCCAGTGAACTTGGAAGAAGGGGAAGAAGACATGAGTGGGACTCAGTTTGTATGTGAAACAGTGATACGCTCACTCACCCTGGATGCTGCACCTGACCACAAACCCCCTCAAAGGAAGAAATCACTGCAGAGTGAGTGCTCCCCTCAGCTGACTTCTGTGGCTTTATTTAATTTTGTGCAGCTGAACCTCGATAATAAATTGCCTCACCCTGAAGATGGGTATGGCATTTTAACTGTTCTTCCTGTTTCTTCTATTAGGCTCTCTGCAAACACTACAAGACACCTTCAGTTACAGTGTAAAAAGTGAAGAAGCTGTTAGGACAAAAAGTAATTCCACTTCCAAACCCAAGGAAATGGGGTCAAAGAGCCAACAGAGAGAGGAAAATAGGTTTGGTAAGTGAAATGGATTCTGAGGCCAGAGTGGTTCACTGTAATCATCTAATCTGACTTCCTTCTTATCCCAGAATAGGACTTCTCTCAGAATAATTGCTGTTTTGATTTAGAACTGCCTTTAAAAAAAAAAAAAGAACCAACCGGTGAGGTCAGATATGTGTTTGAATGCCTGACTCTAATGACGCTATGGCTGTGCTAGATCACATGATAAGAATTGCGATAAACTCTGAATACAGTAAGAAGTCTGCGGAAGAGAGTCATTGTTGCATTAGAAAATCTTTCTGTACTGTAACCGAGCAGCACTTGAAACAGTTTTCTTCTGCAAAATGGAATTAAACTATAGGGGGCTAATGAAAACTTGAAAGGGGAGTTCTAGTTGGGTAGATGTCTGTTATAACAATAGACGAAGGGCCTGGTTTTCAGCCTGTGTCCATGTTAGGCCGTATCTACACTAGCATTTGTGTCGGAAAAACTTTTGTCACTCCGGGACTTGAAAAAAACCCACCTCTGAGCAACATAAGTTACACTGACAGAAGCACTCGTGTGTACAGCGCTACGTCAGCAGGAGACGCTCTCCCGCCGACACCGCTGTTGTTGCTTATTGAGCTGGTTTTATTCTGATTACAGCAAGGCTCTCTCCCATCAACATAACGCAGCTACATGAGTGTGCTTACAGTGGCGCAGCTGTAAGCTCATAAGTGTAGACATGGCCCCAATGTGCACAACTAGATGGGAGCACTTCTTGCTTTGTGTTGATAGTTGGTAATCTGTGTATAGGTGCATGCCTAGCCAAAGTCCGAAATCAGGCTCAAATTTCTAAGACCTCACTGTAATTAATGTGCATATGGCATTTGCTTAATAATATGGTCTCACATCCCCTCACTCTTTCCACGGGCTGGGGTGCACTCTGGAGGTCTGTACTCTGCACTCAGTCCCTAAGGAGGTGAGTTGCAAGCCCAGTTGGTCTGTATGGTTGGGAAGTTTCAGCTACCTTGTCACTTCTGGAGGTTCCTGTGACGGGTTCTCCCTGGGGTGCCACCTGGAACTCTGGTACCACTGAGCGCTCTGACTCACCAGCCTGCACTCCTCTCACACTATGCTGCTGTGACAAGTTGCAGACCCGCTCTCGGTCCTACACCTCCACCAGCATTCACACAGACAGGGACACACCCACCTGCAGTTACATGCAGGCTCTCTGAACAGCCACTTCGTGAACCTACAATAGAGAGGCTACAGCCCAAAATAACCACCCGCTTCTCAGTCTAGGACCCCAGAGTTGTACCATCCTGCCCTGGTCAAAACCCTGACCAGTGTGAATTTGTTATCCAGTTCGCCTCCCACTCAATGTGGAGAAGAAATGCAACAGCCTTTGCCCCTTGAGCTAAGATTTCCAAGCACTTCATTCAAACTCACTGGTTTAGATAAAGCAAAAACAAATTTATTAACTACAAAAGACAGATAAGTGATAGCAAACAGATCAAAGCAGATTACATTTTTGTTTATTTTTTAAGTCAACTAGGCTTAACATACTAGATAGATTGGATATGCATTAGTAGTTTCTCACCCTGAGTGATGCTACAAACAGGCTTGCAGAATCTTAAAGCACAAGCTGCACTTGCTTTACAGCTTGGAATCCCCAAGTTTTTCATCCCTTTAGCCTAGGTCCAGCACTTCCCCCAGTTCAGTCTTTGTTCCTCAGGTGTTTCCAGGAGTCCTCTCTGTGAGGAGTAAAGAACAAGAGGTGTTGTCATGCTCTACCTTGCATTGCTTTAGCATATGGCAGAGAGCCTTTTTTTTAAAGTTGGTTCCTAGACCAGTTTGTAGAAAAATACAGACATCCCAAGATAGAAGTCCAGAGTCATGTGGCCTGGTCACATGGCCTTGCTTACCTTGCTGTGTCATAGGAGCTATTACTTATAGACTGTCTGGAGCATTCACAGGAAGGTTAAGTTCTTTTAGGGTCCATTGTCTTTGCTGATGGACCATCAGCACTGTCTGGCTTCTTCACTGTTGTACCTTAAAGGGTAGTTGTGGGTATCACCAAGAATAAGCACATTTGAAATACAGATGCATAGTCAATCTTCATAACTTTAGATCTAAAAATAAAACATGCATACAAATAGGATAATAATATTCAGCAAATCATAATTTTTCCAATGGCCCCTCACATGGCCCATCTTGTACAAAATGCATCATAATTATGCCATAATCATATTCTAATAATGTCACTGTGAAGAATATGGGATGCAGTGTCTCAGTGCCTTTCTAACTTAAGGTACCCAGGCATAGTGCAGTTCCTCACCAGTCTGCCCTGTGTGAGCACTGAGTAAACAATCTGATATAGAGCTGGAAGGCCAGGCAGTAGCAAAGACAAAGTGCAACTCCACTAATCTCATGCCAAAGGTCATTTAGACAAGGTCTTCTTCCCAGCCAATCAAAAGCCCACAGCATCACCACGTGCACACAGGGGAAAAAACCTGGCCAGCCTTGGCACCAAAGGTCCTGCAGTTGTTTCTGAACTCATGTCTTGTGTTTGTAGGCAAATGGTACCTTTGTTGCCAAGTTGGTCTTAATGGCAAAATTCTAGTACACCATTCTTTTTCTTCTGTTAGAGAAACTTGCAGAGTCTGATGGCGCAAATCTCAGTGAGGAGGCCAGCGACGCAGGATATGAAGAGGAGGAGGATGTTAAAGATGAAGTTCAAAGCCAAGTGTCCTCTGCTTCTTCAGAGGATTATATCATTATCCTCCCTGAGTGCTTTGATACCAGCCGTCCGCTGGGAGAGTCTATGTATAGCTCTGCCCTCTCTCAGCCCAGTTTGGAAAGAACAATAGACACAGAAATGGAGATGGTGATCCCAGAAGGAGAGAGCCAGCCTCAGGTCCATAATATCACCGATATCTTAACAACGTCACAGACACTGGATACAGTACCGTTGACCCCAGAGATCGTTGGCACCCTGCCCCCACTGCAAAGGTATGGAGAGTGTGGGTGCTTCTGTGACAAGAACAAAAATGCTCAAGATTGAAATTCTGTGTCTATAGGCACTGAGCCTGAGCCCTGTGTGCAAAATGAAAACGTTACATTTGTGCTGTTTGAAAGGTATATGCAAGTCTGAATGTCTCAGATCCTGCTGTACTGGTTAAGGAAGAATCTTCTGCACTGACTCCAGAACGGGCGTTTGCAGGTTTTGCTTCTGTATCTTTCTGCGTGGTTTTTATATATAACTTTTTTTCTCATACTGCAGCATACAAACATGATACATCCACTGCATGCATCTGACGAAGTGGGTATTAGCCCACGAAAGCTTATGCTTCAATACTTTTGTTAGCCTTAAAGGTGCCACAGGACTCTTTGTCGTCGTCTTTTTCAGGAACCCCTCTTCTCTTCAGAGTCATGGTCTCCAAAAACCAAATTTGCAATTTACAGAGGAAATACCTCCAACTGTTCCTGATCAAATAAGACAAGGTACCTGCAGCATCTATTATAAATTCCATAGGCCAGTGCTTCGTAACATACACTGTTAACTATATGGGCTCCTCGTTGTCACCTGTTTGTTGGGTTCTGCAGCATATTATTTCTATTAAAGTAGTGTCTAAAATCTGCTAGTTGCCACAGAGGAAAAGGAAGATGCAATTTCTCCCAACACTTGTTGTACATTTGTCTTTTATACTATAAATTCTTTGGAGGTAAAGTATTACAGCATACAGTCAGAATGATTCTTTTATACACAAATGATCCCTTTCTGCTTTTCAATTTATCCAACCAGTAATGGTTAACTTCTTGTTTGGTTAGAAGTGCCCCTGAAGAGAGAGATTTGGAGATGTGCTAGCTAATCCTGACCATATTTCCTGACAGAGACAGATCTTCAGAGGCAGATGTTGCTGAGGCAGAGGTGGGACTCCTAGGCTTCCCCACAAAAGGCCTGGTAGAAATTAGTCTGTCTCAGTGGTGCTTTCTGAATGCAGAGAGTGCAGGGGAAAGAGGGCAGTGCGGGTCAAAGATAAGTACCCTAGTACTTTCCCTCTCTTCTTATCCTATTATCCCCAAACACTGGATAGCTGCATCACCCAGTTTAGAGTATTCCTACAACCTTGTGATAGCTGTGTTAAACTTAGTGTCTTGTGGACTGTAGGAACCTCACTATTCACTTCAGTTCACATGTGCAAACCACAGCTGTCTACTATGCTTGTTGACTGCACCTGCTTCCTTGTTTTGATTTACTTCTAGAGCCCAGATATGAAGACTTTCCTGCACCAGGACCTTCAGGAATTGTAAATAATAAATTGAAGTGCCCAGAATACACAAGGTAATTGAAACCAATCAGTTATCACTTCAGAATTGATGCATCTTGGCCTCACATCTCTTTGAACTAAGAAAAGCAGTTAAGGGCACAGGTTCCCTTCTAGGTTCTCTTTATAGGCTGTGGAAGTGGGGGGAGCCTGTCTTAGCAACGTTCAGTTCAAGATTTCAGACATTAGTGCCGAATTCAGTGGGGCCAGATCTTTAAAAGAGCTCTGTTCTGATTTATGCTCCTAAATTAAGGGGCCAAAGTCTTGACTTTGAAAGTCTTGCCCTTGTCTTACATGCTTCTGTTGGAGCTGGTTGGTTGCCTCCAGGTCTTTCAGATTCATGGGTCTTGGAAAAAAAAATAAACTAAACAGTGAGAGTGCAACCAACTTACAGAGATGCTGGGAGTTGGATGCACAGCATAGTAATCTAAAAAGAAAATGGTCAAGAGACCAGGCAGAATATCTAGTTCAGTAGATGGGACCAATAGAGACCAGAAATGGTAATGTAAATTTGGATGTTAGAATTCTTCTGAGAGGTATTTGGCAGACAACACAGTGTGCTGCTACATACCCCCATACAATCCTGTAGATCTCTGTGGACAAGCAAATAATAGTTACTGTAGAAAGCTGTTAAGTTTGTCTTGAATGTACTTTTTCTATACTAACATAAAACATGTTGATAAGGTGTCTTGAAAGAAATGGACTGACCTCCACAAATAGCCTCTGAATGATTCCTCTCGATAATACCCCATTTTCTCCAATGAGACTTAAATCTCAGTCGGTTCTCTAGCAGGGAGATACTGTAAGTGAAATACAGTCTTGCCTTTACTGACTTCAGATAACATTACACTTCTCCGCAGACACCCCCAAGGAAGCAGCATTGCAGGAGGGCTGGTTAAAGGAGCTTTGTCTGTTGCTGCCTCTGCCTACAAAGCACTGTTTGCTGGACAGTCCATCGCAGAACAGGTACCTGATGCACTATATGGATTTTTTTTTTAACTTTAACCTTACATTAAAAATATTAATCATGTGATTTTGTTACCTTTTATACCTGCAAATAAAGCTAAGATTAGCTTTAAAACCTTTTGATAAACTATTTGTAAGTTTTCTGCTTTGAAAGAGAGATGACTATTCAGTCCATTCAGTATTTTGAATTTAAAGGGTTCTCTTTTCTTTAAACAGCCTACAACTACGGAAGAGCAGACTGCCACTCTCCTAGCCAATCTGTGTGAGATGGGATTCTGTGATAGGCAGTTAAACCTGAGACTGCTGAAGAAACACAACTATAACATAGTGCAAGTAGTTACCGAATTGCTTCAGATCAATAACAATGACTGGTACAGCAGCAGATACTGACTCCTCCTTGTAGCCGAAACACCCATATTTGACCAGACTGTTATTAAACACCACAGCAGCAGACTACTCCCAGGCTTCCTTCTGTTTTGGGGTTGGGGAATAGAAGCATTTCATTTCCATTTTTCTTGACCTCTTGATTTGTTCCTTCATTGAAATCTCAAACACACCACCTGTGTCTCAGAATTTTATGAATCAAAGACCAGAATTTTAACTGTGCTTTAGACACTGGCTAGATAATTGAATAATTTTTAAATCTGATTTGGTACTAAATCTCTTGTATCTGAGAGTTCAGTAGAATTATTTTAAATTTCTCCAACACAAGTGACAAGTTCCTCTTTTACTGTGTAAGTTGTTTTTAGGCAGTTAGGATATTTTGTTTTGCTGACCTCACCGTGAACAAACATTGTGAAGAGGGGCCAGATACTGCTGTTAAATGTAGTCTCACCTAATCTTCAAATCTGCACACAGCTAGCAGGTTGCCACTTCTGCTGAGATTTTTTTTTTAAAGTAATTGACTTTTCTAATGCATGATAGAAGTACTAATAGATTTAAAATACATACTAAGCACTCTTTTTTAAAAAAGAAGAAAGGAGGTACTCAGATGAAAGACATAAAAAAAACATGATTTAACATTTATTTTAAAATACTGAAAGTATAACCAATGTTAATTTAAATGTACTTAATGAAGGTCAGGAATGTCATTTTTTAATTTCATTGTAGATAGAATGAAGCATGAGAATTAATTCACCAGCAGTTCCTGAACAGTATCTGTAATGGTGAATAGTACAAAATGTATTTCTTCAGCAAAGAAACAAAAAGTCACATAGCCTGCATAAGATATTTTCCTAAAAGTAGAATAGAACTGTAGGGAGAAGTCCACCTATGAATCCTTAGGGACCTTTTGCAAAGGAGGACGGTTTGACTGTTACTTTTTCCAAATCACTGCAGTGCAAACCTTTGTTTTACTGATAAAGAACTGAAAAATGTGATAGGTCAGGCCTATATGGGGTTGTGAATTCAAGTTATGTTTGGGAAGGTGAGCGAGAGGTAGGATTTGGTTGACTTCTGGTTTAAAAAAATCATTAACTCCAGCAGCATTAACTACCCAGTCCCTTGATGAATTCAGTTTATACTGTATACAGTTCTATTGTATGGTACAGGGCCATTGCCATTTTGGCTTATATGCAGTATTTGAGAAAGATGAAAACCTGAGAAAATAATTCCCCTTGGAACCTGTCAGGGCTAGGGTTTGATTCTTGGGAGTGACAAGAAACCATCAGTATCCACTGCTGTGCAGTAGTGTGCCAGAACTTATCATTTAGAACCCAGTCATTTGGATTTGACAGCAGTGTTGAGTACATTCTTATTTTGAATTTGTCATGCTGTGAGCGAATTTTTTTCCTTGCTACAGCAAAATTCAGACCATTGATAGTATCGAAAACATATTAAATTCTGATCTCTTCTGCTTCTAATTAAGGTGTTAATATTTTGACAGGATGTGGCTAAAGAGTCGAAAGCAGTATCAGTATTGTGATTGACCATATAATAATCATTAGCCATACAAATATAAATTAGATTCTATTAAATGAAGTATTAGAAGAAAATGTATCAGATACAATTTTGTTGTTTAAAACCTATTTTTATAGAAGATGCAAGATAACAAATTGTTAAACATTTATTTTGAAATACAGTGAGACTATTTTGCAGTGTGTTCTTCCCCAGTACATTTCTATCTGCTGTGGACCAATTCTAGATAATTCCTCACTTGATAAAACTACAGTTTAATACTTTTCGATCACCAACAGTATGTGTTCACACTCTGGTCTGTAGTCTTGTAGCTCAAGCTTACAGAGAATGAAATGGTGAGGATGAAGTTCAGTTGCTGGTAAGCATTCAACAAAAAAATTATTTTTGCTCTTAATACATACCTTTATATGTAGGGTGGGTTTGATTTTTAAAAAACAGCTTTCCATTTGAGCTACTTTAAATAATTGTTAAACACTAAAAGATTTGCAAGTAACACGCTTCATTTGAGAGTTTCAAGTTTGCAAGACCTGTTCTCTTTAGTTTCCCCCTCCATAATGCTTGGGTTAGTTTTACTGTTGTAACTCTAAGCCATTCTCTGTATCCTGATCGTTTTAGATAATGTATGCTTGGACTTAAGAGATATTTCTGTTGGCTTTGTATATTTTGTTAATGGATGCATGATATAATTTATAATATATTCCATAGTGCAGATAAGGTCTTTGTATATTATTTAGAATAAGCACTTTAAAGTCTTCAAATGTGATGTAAAAAAACCAATAAAAAAATCTTTGCCTCAGTCCTTACAATAAAATTCTTAACTATTGTTCATCAAACTCTTAAAGTGCACTTGGTAGCCTTGCAGTGACACAATGGGGATGACAAGTACATTTCTGATATTATGAACTAGTAGGATACCTTGGGGTTTTTTCCATTCACTTAACTAGTGATTGACTGGCCCACTATTCAGATTGCTTATCAAGAAAAAAGCTCATTTACGTTAGGTAGCGGGGTTGAGAGCAGGAAGTAGGGAACAAAGCATCTGAACAATTCCAGTTTTGGCACAGCTTTGGTGAGGGCCCTTATGCAGTCCCTTTGCCGCATAAGGGGAGAAATACAGCAAGGTTAAACAAAGATGGTGAGGTCACTTAACTAATGTTTCTACGGAGCTGCTGAGTATTATGGCACTGCAGATGTAGTCTGAGCCAAATTTCTTACTCCTCACTGTGATTTAAGTGGACATCTTGGTTCATTTCCTCTGTTCTGTTCTGGTAGAATCTGCTGCTGTTTGACTTTTATCATAGTTCTGTTGAGCTGCAACCACTGTCCAAAGGTGTCCTGAGGCCCTGAGCCAATCAAGGAAAAAACAGCAACTATAGACTGTGACACAGCCTAAAACTTCTCACTGTTGCACAATCCTCTGTACAATTCCACAGCTGGAGGCAGTGCTGTAGAATAATAGTGCTATAAACAGGACACCTTTAATCCTACTCTCAGCATTTCCAGTAGTGCCAGAGCAGGGGACTGGCTACACAGGACTTTTAATGTTAAACACCAGAATAATGAAAGGTGATTGGGGCCATAGCTGTGCCTGCTGGATTATATTATCATACAATGGACCTAAAGGTGCTGATCTACTCTGCCCTCCTTTTGTAGTGTGGGCAGGTAAAATCCATTTTGGTATTTGTATAATCCCTTTCTACTTAAATCACTTTTTCAACTTTCCTGAAACATCCTCCTCTCTCAGCCAGCATCAATCTTCCTAGGACACCACTGTTGGTGAAATTTTTGTGCGGTCTGCTCCAAGTTTGCCAGTGGTGGTGATACCAATGTTAAACCACCCTCAACTGCTGTACACACTTCTACATCTAGGCAGAAAGTTTCTTCTCTTTTCTGTTAAACGGCAGTCTCACTGGCAGTCGACTGATAAGACTACAGTCTTGCTGTACACCTGCACAAAAACACCCCGGCGTTGCGGTGGGAGAACGACATGCTTCTCTACTCCTGCTCGCAGGTCGCCACCACAGAAATACATTTCCACCTCCACAGGCCCCACTTGATGAAGCGGGTCCTAGGTGTAAGGGACCTTCTGAAAGCCAGCAGTGGGCTGAGAGGGGTGTAGCGCTGCCCTGTCCCTGCTGTAGGAAACCCAGGGCTGGAGCTGGGATGCAGTGGACAGACGCGCTGGAAGGGAAGTGATTGCCATTGGATGCAGGGTTCACAGTTTGGTTGCAGGGCTCTCGGCAGGCCCCAGTGAGCCTGGGGGACTCCTGGCCGGAGGATGCTGTGAAGGCCCAGACTAGAACCGGGCTAGATCCGTTCATGGGCGGTGGGTCCGTCAGAGGCTGGGCCTGGCTCCTCGGGGTTGGATCATTGGACGATTGCCCGGCACGGGGCTGGACCTCGGCCCGAGCTGGCCGGGGCCGGGGTGGGGACCCGAGCCCCGACCCGCCGGGCCCCGGCTGTGCCCCGCGAACGCCCCGAGCCCGCGCGGGCCGGCCCGGGGCTCCCGTCTCCACGAGGGGCCGGGCCGGGCCGGGCTGCACCTGCCGGCAGGGGCGGGGACAGGCCGCTCAGCCCGCCCCGCCCCGCCCCCGGCCGAAGGCGCTTTTGGTTCCGCTTCGCCGCGGCGCCAAGCGGGGCTGGTGCTGCCGCGGGCCCGGACGAGCCGCCGCCGCCGCCGCCGGGGTAAGAGACCCCGGGCCCGGGCCTGGGCGGGGGAGACCCGGGGGGACCCGATCGGCCTGGCCGCCCCCCGCCCTTGTTTAGCCTCCTCCCCACTGTTCCCCCGTCTCGGGCCCAGCCAGCCACGGGGCCCTGCCCCTCTCCCCGATACAGGTACCCCCAACCCCCTTCTAGAGACACCCCCAGACCCAGC
>ML677404.1:285490-389100 GCA_007922305.1 Dermatemys mawii | reverse complement strand
GGGGCCCTGCCCCTCTCCCTGATACAGGTACCCCCAACCCCCTTCTAGAGACACCCCCAGACCCAGCCAGCCATGGGGGGCCCTGCCCTGGGAGGGGAATCCCAGCTCTGTCCCCTCCCCCGTTACAGGTACCCACAGCTCCCTTCCACAGACACCCCCAGGCCCAGCCAGTTATGGGGTCCCTGCTCTCTGATGGGGACACCTTCACCCAGCACTGTTCCCCATTACATGTGCCCCCGGTTCCTTTCTACAGATATGCCAAGGCCCCTCCACCCCAAGCCCTGTACCTAGAGCTAGCCCTGGAGAAACCTTTCCCCCGGACATCCTCCCCAATACTTATAACTTGCTCCCCTTGAACAGCCAGCTCCTGCCTCCAACACACTGGTGCCCTGTTCCCCATGCACAGAGCCAGGTGTGGGGGATCCCTGCCAGGTAAAGCCAACCCCCAAATTTATTACCTCCTCCCCTCAGCCTGTAGGGCCTGTAGGAAATGACATAGCCCTGTTTGAAAGCCCTGAAACTGGCTCCTAAGCAAGCAGGAAACTGATGAGCCCTGTCAGCAGAAACATGTCACGAATGAAAGGGCTGATCTTAACAAATCTCATGCAAACCCCCACACTATAGGCCCCTGTGCAAAGAGGTCCTGCTCCTCCTTATTCACTTGTGCATGCTCACAAACACCGCAGTGGAACCGGGGAGCGAATGGCCTGGATGCTGAGGCGGCCTACCAGGACCATACTGCTGCAAACGGAGGGGCAGATGTTCAATACTAGCCAGGCAAGCAAATAGCAGACACCAAGTTTGTCTGACAGAATCTATTTCCTAGAAATCCATAGTGACTGGCATTAATTACATTACCCTTCTTTAAACCTTTATTAATTGAGTCCCATATCAGCAGCTCCATTATCTTGCCCAGGATCCATGTGAGATTGACATGCCTGTAATTACCCAAGTCATCCCATTTAGTAGTTTTAAAAACTGGCACAACATTAGCTTTCTTCCAGTCTTCTGGAACTTCCCTGGTGCTCCAAGACTTACTGAAAATCATCACGAACAGTCAGAGAGCTCTTTGGCAGCTCTTTTAAAACTCTTGGGAGTAAGTCATCTGGACCCACTGATTTAAAAATATGTGATTTTAGTAGATTCTGTTTAATATCCTCCAGAGATATTAGTGGACTGAAAAATGTGTTATTGCTCTAGGAAGAGACTCCATCATTTGTTTTTTTCCCCCGCCAAATACAGAACAGAAACATTTATCCAACACTTCTGCCTTTTCTGCATTATTATTGGTAGTTTTACTGTTTTCATCTGTCAATGGACCAATACCATTGTCAGGATTCTTTTTGCTAATATATTTTTAAAAACTTTTTACTGTCCATAATTCTGCTGGCCATAGATCTCCTTGTGCTTTCCTTATTGATTTTCTACAGTTCCTTAGTTCTGATTTATATATATTACCATCAGCTTTCCCTTTCTTCCATTTACTGTATTACATTTTATTTTTTATAGCTGCCTTCACTAACTCCAACCCAGGTTGTTGCTTTTAACAAGCAAAGCCTTCTGGCCGATGTGGCCTACCATTTGCACGCAGAATCCTCAGTGGCTGCACTTGTCTGTTGTGATAGGCACCGAGTGTCAGTGCTTTGGGCCTTTTGAAATGATCCTCGGTTATCAGCTTCCAGCACCATCTTTCAAACGTGTTTTGTTCTTTGATCAAGGACTTGCTCTTTTCTTGTCTGTAAAGTGCCATGCGCATACATGGTGCTGTATAAATAATAATAGTTACACAGTCAGTGTGGCTTCTTTCCAGCACCCAGATTATCTACATACATTATTAGGTCACCTTTTTGTATCTTGCAAAGCACATCAGCCGAAGCCCTCTCCCTCAGGAGTTAAGAGTGATTTTATATTGGGAATGAAGAGTCACAGCTAAGAGTGCTGTTCTCCTAATGTACTGCAGATCAGCAAAAGAAAGGGTTAATCTTATGCTTGACTTCCCCTTGACATCAGCAGGCATCTCCCAGCCCCTGTAGTCTTTTGTCGCAGTTGATGAAAAACCACCACTTTAATTCCTCCTCCTCGTTTTTTATTCCTGGAACAAGAAAACAAAGCGCAAGTATTAATAGGGGGTAATTTGCAAGGGTAAGAGGCTGAGACCAAACTGGCTGGAGGAATCTTTGAGAAGTGCTGAGCTAGCGGCTTCAAACTGTGGGTTGTGACCCTGTTTTAATGGGGTCACCGGGGCCCGCATTACACTTGCGGGGCCCTGCCACTTGGGGCTGAAGCTGAAGCCAGAGGGTTTGAGCTGGGATAGCAGGGCTCTGCCCCCCCAATTCTGGCCCCCTCCTGCCTGGAGTCACGTAGTAATTTTTGTTGTCAGAAGGGGGTCACAGTGCAGTGAAGTTGGAGAGCGACTGCTCAGCTCTCCAAAGAAATCTACAGAGCCAGGGGATGGGCCTGGGATCAAAAATTACCGAGTTGCTGAAATCTTTCTGGCCTCAGAGCCCATGATCTCCCCTGCCACCTTTCAAGCTGAAAGGGTGCTTAGTGGATGCAGTAACTCAGTCTCAGGGAGCTGTTGTGGGGCGTCCCCTTGAGATCATGTGATCAAATCAACAGTGCTGCAGTGATTCTCTTACTTCCGTACTGTAATGAAGTCCCGAGGACTGTGTCAATCATTAAAGCAAGGCTGCCTAGACTAGGGAGCAATCCTCTCTCCTTTTGGCCGGCAGATGACATCATGGAGGAAGCAGCATTCAGATGGTCTGGTGATAGAATATTGTTCTGTCACTTCTGCTATTCTTCTTCTTTTGTTGGAAACTCTCTTAAGTAATAAGTGTGGCTGTGGGCTCATTGCAACAGCTAATTCACAAGTTTCTGATTGCAAGGGGCTGCAGTGAGCCAGGAAGAAGATCTGAGAAGTCATTTCGGTTTAAACTAAAATGAAGAGACGAATGTTGATCTGATTTAATTAGGCATGTGTTTAGCAAGGTCAAGTCTGGTGTGGGATTGATGCATTCAAAAGTTAGCTTATGTGTGTTTGCATGCACACACTATTCCCGCTGCCAATCGGGTGAGTGATATGAAAAGAACCTGGGAATTGTAGATTTTTGCAGTGTTGTCACCCACAAGAATTCAAAAATTCATGAGTCAGACCCCCAAAATCAGTAAGATAGGAAAAACCAAAACACATTGGGTTCTTTTTATTTACCTTCTGGTTTTGTAGCCATTAGCTCATGCGCAAGTCAAGTTTTTTCCTGTAACCAATAGGGCTAGAAAAAAACATACTTTTAATTTTTTGAAATTGAAAGCTGACATTCTGACACATTCCCATGACTCCAGGATGTGGGGCTTTAGGAAGTACTCCTACTATTGCAATATTTGCTGTTGAAAACACGAGGTTAGCAGGAGTGATCAGTAAAGAGACTTTTTTCTTCTGGACTGTTTTTGTTTTTGGATCTAGTGAAAAATTCTCTTCCAGCTATGGGTGAAAGGTTTTCCCAGTTCTGGAAGGTCTCTGACCCGAAGGAGAGAGGAGGGAAATCAATTCTGTGCCGGAGGAATGAAGCTGGTGAGGATGATGTCACTAATTATGGCACTATCAATGGAGGAGACTCTGCCGCATCCTGCATGCCCTGCGTGGGCGCTGCGAGTCGGGGCTGCATCACCTGCCCAACGTGCCAGGGAACGGGAAGGATCCCCAGGGGTAGGTGGATCTTGTGTGTGCTTGGTCAGTGGTTTCCAGCCTTTCCAGGACCTCTGCTTGTTGCTTCTCTCTCAGCTGTGTGCCCTAGTGAACACCAGTCGTAAGGGAGCATTGAATGCTGTGACCTGCAATTTCCAACTCAGTACTAACGAGAGAGCCTGCAATCAGCTCCACCTCGCATTAATCAGTGCAAGACCTAGGGCTGCAGGGAAGTATCCATGGAGCCCTAAGTTAGCAAAGCTTAGTCTATCTCTATGCTAGGCTGAAGCCAACAAGGGTTATTCGAGTTAGACCCCTGCATCCCTCTGAATGGGGCAATGTTTGTAAGGAGAACGCTGATAGACTCTGACCTGTAGGGAGGTGCTCTGCCGCCTGATGTGCCCTGTACACCACTGCCCCCAGTGCAATGCGTCTCTTCTGACCTGCACCTCTTCTCTTCTGTCTTTCAGAGCAGGAGAAGCAGTTGGTGGCTCTGATTCCATACGGTGACCAGAGGCTGAAGCCCAGACGAACGTAAAGTCCTGTTTCTTCCCCGTTCTTTTAATGCTCTGGCTGGGTTTAAATGTGCGCAGCATTGCAGGAGGAATCTGTCTGCAGAGGTTCATTTCAAATCTTTGTTGCTCATCGGTCTCCGAGCTCCAGTGGGTTTGATGCCTGCAGGGCCTCTGTTCTGGGTTGGCAGTGGGCTGTACTAGCACTTCTTGATGCAGGAGGGACTGTTGGCTGGGATTCTGGGCTAGTTCTGTTTGAAAAGGGCCACATGGAACTGCCAACTTCCAGCAGTGACCAGCAGCACGTTTCCGGGTCTGAAACTCCCCACCTCTTAGCCCCAAGTGAATGTGCTGCCACTGGATACTACATAGTCCCTTCACAGGCCCTCAAGTCGTGGTTCTCGCTCCCTGCTGTGCTTGTCCAATCCCGTAGAGGCAGGGTTGCAGCCTAGGACAGTGCTGTGGGCAGTGCTGGGCCGAGTGGGTTATGGTCCTTTGATGCTGTCTCTCAGGAAGCTCTATGTGTCCCTTGCTGTGACGATTTGCCTGCTGATGACATCTCTCATCATAGTCTTCCTGTTCCCTCGCTCCATCGTCGTGCAGCCCGCAGGGCTGAATGCCTCCTCCATTGCCTTTAATTCCACCATTCCCAGTATCAATCTCAACATGACGGTGAGTTCTCAGCTCGGCAGGTACGGTGTCATTCAGCTCATATCTCATTATCAGTCCATAGCTTGGCTCACTTCTACGTCTCGGACATGGCGCGGCAGATCCGTAGTGAGCTAGTTGGCAGAGCCGTGTGCGCATAGCGGGACAGCAGGCAAGACTGGAGCGGCCAGTCAGAAATGAGGCATGTTGGTGGAGCAGGTGTGATGGGGCAAGAGGTACTGCTGGGTGGAAGTGAGCTGACTATGTAACACAGGTTGGGAGTTGTTTGTCACTGTGTGTTGCATCTTTCCTCCGCTTTCAGCCCAGCCATGAATGTGTAGCACAGGGAGCAGAGCAGAGCAGCAGGCAAGTGACCCCCAGAGCAGCTCTGGGGCAGGTGAGGAGTTTTGCTCCTGTAATTTAGAGCCAGTGACTCTCACACAAATGTGAACTTGTATCTTTCCTTGGGCCAATCCCCAGCAGAGGAGAATTGCCACGGCCAAGCTGCCAGTGTCGGAGAACTGGCGTTTGCAGGAGTGTGCTGCTGCAAATCCAGCACGTGTTACCATCGCTGTGTGAGGGCTTCAGGCTGAGTTTGTGTCTCTCCTTAGAATGTGCTGAATGTAACCAACAACAACTTCTACCCAGTCACCGTCACACAACTGGACATTGAGGTCTTACACCTGTCCCTGGTGATAGGGAAAACCACCAAGAAGAACCTGCTCAATATCGGCCCTTTGCGCAGCGGCCAGGTGGGTGCTGCTCCCTCTTGCTGCCCTGTCAAAAGGTCTGGCCCTCCTTGGGTGGGGAGAGATAGTGGTCACCTTGTATTTCTATTGCCCCAGGGGCAGAGTCCCTTCACTCCCCTCCCTCCCCCAATTCCGGTCTTTCCAGGTGCCCATTCACCTGCTGGCCCAGGGAAGTACTTAGCAAACAGAGGAGGCAAAAGATCGAATGCTGAAGTCTCATATGGGTGTTTTCTGCACCGGTTCATGCTATGTATTGTAACTTGGTCCCAACACAGTGTGGGTTGGATTTTAAATACTGGCTCTGAGCTGTGTGGTATTGATGGGATAATCTTTAACTCTTTGTGTGCTCGCTCACTGGGCTGCACCTGTAAATAGTTACTGTAATCACTGTAAATCTCCAACTAACTCTTCTGTTTTACTTGCAGATATATTATACAGTTTCCAGTGTTATACTGGACTATAATACCTAGTAAGTATTTCTCAGAGACTGACTTTCCTGGCTGGTAAGTAGCATTAATGTTTCTGGGCTTTTCTCAAGGGACAGTCTGGTATAAATTTGTAACTTGGGCCGTAGCCTCATTTGGTCTGACCCTGCAGTGCAGCTGAGAATGTGTCCTTTTGAGTTTCATGTTGGGATAGAAACCCAGCATGTCCATTTTAAATTCCTTTCTAGTTCTTCTGCATAAAATGTTTCCCCACCTTGCAACTGACAAGACTGTGTCACTTTCATATTTAATCCACCCCCCACAGATTAATAAGTCTGATTTGGAAATGCCTGATACAAATTAGTCCATCTGTGTGCAGTTAAGTGTATCTACCACCCCCAATCTCTGTGAAGGAGCAGCTTGCTGATTCTCCACAGGCCTCCCATGTGCTCTATTTCCTGCTCTGCCTATGGCGGGGGAGATGTCAGGTGTTGCCAGAATGTGAATTCTCCCATCTTGTTCTGCTTAATGCATTTTCAGGGAGGGTGTCAGGTCTAAACTACAAACTTCTGCTGCATAGCTATGTCTGGGGGGGCGGGGTGTGTGTGTGTGATCTCTGACCAAATCAGCTGCGTCGGAAAAACCCTTAATGTAGATGCAGTTACACTGGCAAAATGGCACTTTCACCAGTATAGCTCATCTTGCTCAAGGAGGAGAGGGTGGCGTGGCTGGAATAAGCTTTGTCAGCTAAAGGCTTAAAGGAATAAGGTTTGCCAGTATAAGCGGTATCCATACAAGGAGTGCCTTGCCAAGTAAGTCGATCAGGCAAAGCTTTCCAAGCGTAAACCTGATCAGAGAAGCACTTAGGAGAAGCTTGTGCTTTCTCCCCAGGCCTGGCTTGCTGTGAGGTGCAGATGGGTTTTGTGTGATGAAAACCTTGTACTGCAAAATTAATTCTCTATTTTCTATCTCCTAAGCAACATCTGCACCTGGAGCAAAATCAAAGTCCACAACGTTCTACTGCACATACAGTAAGTGGCATTTGGTTAAAAGCAAATCACGTGCCGTTGATCTGTGCTTTCCCAAACATTCCTCACTGACACAATCTGGATTTCCCTTCATATTAGTGTTTTCAGAAATCAACAGTGAAGTTGTAAGTAGTCTTTCCCCGGAAGGTAGGTTTGCAACAGTTGGCATAGATGTGTAACAGTTATTTGAATTTTAAGGGGAAAGTCCCCAAAGCTGTTGGTACGGAGAAGCATGCCCTGACTTCAGCCCCCAGAGAGCTCCAGCAGTGCAAACCCAGAGTGTTGCTGAGGTGACTTGTACAGGGATACTGTTTCAACCTGCTTTGGGAACAGCAAAGCAGTCTGGGGTGAATGGTGCCAGCTGTGTTGGGGGAGAATGAGGTTGGCCCGTTCTGCAGAGAGGATAGATCCTGTACGTCCACCATGCTGGGGCAGAGTGACTCAGACTAGAGCTTGAGGTCTTAAGCATTTGAACAAAGACCCCGGATGCGCAGGTGGCTGCGAGACCAGGGTGTAAAGAACAAAGCACATTCTCTCTTCTGCAGACATCCTGGCTGCAGGGGAGATCCTGGCCAGGAAGATGGCCCGAAGGCATTGCACTCAGCCTGACTACACATGAATTGTACAATGTGCTATATTTTGAATGGGCCAGTGAGAATGGCCCGCGCCAAGAAAGCTTTGCCTCTTCCTCCTAAGGAGATGGGAGTGAGTGTGCGCCCACACAATCCTTCCCAGGGGTTGGTCAGTAACCTGACCCAGAAACTGACCTGCCATTGACAGCAGTTTCCTGTCTGGCTGCCAGTGGAGCAGTGATGACGAAGCCATTTCCAGCACTGTTCATGAACCATGGCTTAGAGTGTAGTTCTCAGCTGCAGCCCATGTGACACCCTCCGGGCATTCCAGGTAGTACTGGATGCGGTCCACAATGTTAAATAGGTTGAAAACCACAGACTTAGACATAGGGCGGCCAAGTCCCTGTGGTACATCCTGGGACGAGGACGGTTTGGCCCATCTGCTCTAGCACTTAAACAGTCTGTGTCCCCTCTGTACTGAGTCCTGGTGTTGACGGATGATGTGAACACCTGCGGTGGCGCTGGTGCCCAGCCACATCATCTATCTGCTGGCAACTTTTGTCCCTCACAGGAGGCAGAAGGTGACTCAGTGGTGACCTTTGCTGCCTCTCTTCTGTGTTGTGCCACTTCCCAGTAGTGCCTGGCATGGCAGGGTACAAACTGTTCTTTGCTGTAAACACTGAGAACAGAATGGGACGATAGGTGCTGTTGTGGCACTACGTTGTCACTTCGACTATGCAGGTGCTCGGTTTGTTTGGTGGGATCTTTCAGGAGCAGGCAGAGCAGTACAGAAGTGCAGAGGCTGTAGCAGTGAACGGGTTCAGCTTTGAAGGCTGTGTTAGAAGAACATTGCTGATGGGGGATCACTTAAAAATGAATGCAGTCTGAGGGAGCCCCCTACAAAAGTGACAGAGTCTCCTGTGGCACCTTATAGACTAACGAACGGATTGGAGCATGAGCTTTTGTGGGTTAATACCCACTTCCTCAGATGCATACATTAGCCCACGAAAGCTTACGCGCCAATCCGTTTGTTAGTCTATAAGGTGCCACAGGACTCTTTGTCACATTTGCAGATGGAGACTAACACGGCTCCCCCTCAGATTCCCTACAAATGTGTGAGCCGGGGCAGCTCAGCCTGGACTTGTGGTGCGAGTGGCTTGGAGCTGTGGGGTAAGAAAGACGAGAATTGTCCAAGTGGCTGGGAAAGGCCACAATGGAACTTCTCCTTAATGTGAAATCCCAGCAGAAGATCCAGCTTGGTGCTTTCGAGTCTCTTCGTAGTTCAAGTAAAATGGATGATTGTTGTGATTGTGCGTTGCAGGGGCACCCTAACCTGCTCGTACCTGTGCCACTCGGAGCAGCTGGCTTTTGAGAGCTACCAGTATGTGGACTGTAGAGGGAACGCAACGCTGCCTCACCCGCTGTATCACCGCCCACCATGACGGGATCACTGGACGCCGACATTCCCCTGTTCACAAAGGCAAGTTGTACCAGGAACACGGCAACTCCAGGGGCTTCTCTTCCAAGCCACTGTGATTTTAAACTGGACATTTGGCTCTCCCTTGAGAGGAGCCTTTCAATCTGCTGTGTCTCCTCATCACACACTGACAGAATTTCATGAACTTGGAACATGCTGCTCTGAGTTTGCAATTCCCATCTCTTATGGTGGTTGGTGTCAGCAGCTTGTACACTGTATAGGGAAACTGTTGTATTATCTGATTAAGAAAACTCTGCTAGGTTGTTAGTTACTTTATCCTGTGCAGTATTTCACTGTTGCACTAGGGGAGGCATTACTTGTTGGTCAAATCAGCTCTTCCTGACAAAGAATGTTTCTGGGCCTGTGCCCTGTGGTGTGGGCGCTCTTGGCTGGAGAGTGCCTCTCCCTGTGATTCTTGGATTGCAATCACCCCCCTCCCCCCCTCCCCCAGAGCAGGGAGAAACCCAGTGGGAACCGACATCCAAGAACCTCTGGCTCTTCAGTAACAAGCACTGAATAATGGGCTAAAACGTTGCCTGGTTTGCACAGAGAGAGGTAAGGGGGGTGGAGTGGAAGCTGGGCCAAGCTCCTCTGCCAGGGAGGCTGGGGAAGTATGTTCATTCCCTGGCGTTTCCAAATCCTGCCAGAGGGATCATCTCGCCTGAAGGGTTGTGTGGTCCAGAGCGAGGCAGCAGCCACGGTCTGTGTTGTACCCAAAGTGATTAAACTGTGCCCCAGAGCAAGGGCATCCTTGCAGCGTGGAGCGGGAGAGAGGAAGGATTGCTGCTTCCCAGGTGGCGGTGGGTGGGGATCATCGTGCATTCTCCACACAGCACATGCCATTGGCTGGGCACTCCCTTGTGGGCTCCTGGATTAAGGCGTTTCATGAATGGCAGGAGTCTTACTTGGATCAGAAAAGCTCCGTTTGTGCAAATGTCAGGAAACCACAGCTGCCATTTATACCTATTTGTAGCATTTTCTATGAGGGGAGGAGCCCTGCCTCTCTCCCACCCTCTGTCCAGAGACTTGCAGGGTACAGACTCGTTCCTACACACTCACCTTCCTGCCTGCTGGACCCATGGGCACGAGCACCCTCCTCTGATCCCAGCCTTGCTGATGACTGGATGGATGGATGGACAGACAGATGGATAGAAATTGCTGGGACTATGATCTGACCCAGAGGGGCCCAGCATCTAAACACCTCTCCAGCCAGATGAGACGTGGTGGGAGAAGCAACATGCCTCAGAGTAGTTGGGAGAGGAAACCCTAGTGCCTCAGCAAAGAACGAATCACTGTCCACTAGACCCCTGCCCCTGGGGTGGCACTCAGCAGAGACACCAGGAGCCTGACATTCGTAGAGGTCCCAGGACAGTGTGTGCTGTGACTTACCTTTCATCCTCCTGCTCTGTGGACCCAGCGATCCAGTCTCCAGGGCTCCCAACTAGCACATTTCAGCAGTGGCAAGTTAATTAAGTGTCCTTTCCTCATTGTTTATATATTCCATTAAGATTTCAGTGGATTGAATCCCTGCCTGAGGAAGCACCTTGTGTTCTGAAAGTGTCGCTTGGCTCTTGTCCTTTTCAGTCATTTCTCAGTGTGTGTGTGTCTTCGCCGTGGTGTTGCACCGAACTGGCTGTGCTCTCTCACGGCTGTGCCAATGTTCTTTGCCTGCATCGATCTGTTCACGAATAAAAAGGGCTTTGTAAAATCAGAGTGGTGCTTTCTCCTTATGATCTGTGCTGGGACAGCTACTGAGCAGGGACCTGAATCCCCCGGGAAATCAATCTCCACATGGCATTACAGTGATACCTTCTGGCCACTGGGAGTTGCTGCATATTAGGGCTAAAAAGAGAGGAGGAAGGTTTTAAATGGGAAAACCAAGACCTCCATGAGAGTGCATGGTGAGCACCCCCTCCCAGGAGAGCAATGTCCGGGGACACCCCTCAGGGGTTTTGCAGCTGCTTTCTGCAGGAGGCCGGAGGCAGGAGTTGCTCTCATCAGCTGGCTGTGCGAAGCAGCATCCTTCTGGGCAGCTGTTTCTGTAAATATAGCAACCTGAGATCGAATTTTATGTACAGGCCTTTCTTCAGTGTCCAATCACCTCGCGTACATCAGTGCATTTTCATCACAACCCACCCCAGGAGGAAGGGATGTGTGACGATTTCAGCTTTACAGATAAGGAAAGGGACTTGTCTGAAGTCATGCCATGAGTTAATGGCAGGGCTGAGACCAGAACCTAGATCTCCTGACTCCATTCATATGCCTAAAGCACAAAACTATCCTCCTCCCTGGCCTGTTGTTTCTGGGGGTTAGAATTTGCCCTCTTAACTAGAATGTTTTTGGTATCTACAGTGGACTCCTGTTGGGAAAGGGTTTGTCTTTCCCTATGTGGGTTATTAAAGTTAGTGCAGTTAGGTGAGGCGGAATGGAGACCCCCCAGCTGTTGGAAGGATGAATGTGCCAGGTAGGAAAGGAGCAGATTTCCTGCTCTGCCAGAGGAAAGGGCAGCACCCCTGGATCATGCTGTCAAAAAAACTGTTCCCTTCACAAATCAGGAACAAACTTGTCACTGTTCTACACTTTCCTCCCCACCCTCACAGTCCCAATGAAACCCTTGCGGGATTTCATCCAGCATGTAAAAAATCCTGAGCTGTGCTAATGCTGGCACTGGCGAAAGGTTTCTTTCCAATAACAACTTCCAAGAAATGCCAGGCTTCCTTGCCAAAAAAGGCAGGGTGAAGAGGGGATTGAAGGAAACTAACTCGGACTGGGAAGGATAATCCGATCCCTGATCGTAAGCAGCAGAGTAAAATGGGCTAAAATTGTCACTGTATTTGTTGTCTCTTCCCTCAGAATTTTGTCTATCAAATTGATTTTCAGTGTGTGGACAAGTGACACTAGTTTAAAAGTTCTGCGTCAGTTCTTAAGGATGCTGCTTTCTTGGTCTGAACTTAGCTTAGTTTTCATATAAGGGCTGGTCCTCACTAGGGCGGGGGATCGACTGTAGATACCCAATTTCAGCTACATGAATAACGTAGCTGAAATCGACGTATCTACAGCTGACTTACCTGCCGTCCTCACAGCAGCGGCGGGCGGCGGCGCACTCCCCCGTCGACTCCATCTTGTGCCTTTTGGCGAGCTGGAGTTACGGAGTCGACGGGGCGCCACTGGCCATCGATTAACACGCCCTGACGAGATGCGATAAATCGATCACCATAAGATTGATCTCTCCCCACGCTAGTGAAGACAAGCCCTAAGATACCTGGGCTTGATTGGTTGCAACTATCTTAGCAGGGAGGTTGCTGCAAAGTGAACGGACTATGTGCAAATGCAGAGTGCACGTGGTTGCTTAAGAGAGACCATATCCTCATCACGTTCTGTGGGTGGGGAGAGTTTATTACACGTTAAGGGTTACAGCCCCTAAGGGAAGTGGCCGGCAGGTCCTGTGTGTTCTTCATGCTGATGGCTTCATTATGGTGTTGGATTCAGCTGCACTTGTCTGGATCTCCTTAGTGCTTAAAGGCATGTTACGAGGTGAGGAGTCACTCCTACACTGCTGGTTGCTTGGTCGTTACCATTGTTGTACGTATTGCACAGCCTGGAAGAGTCAAGAAAGATAATTTGCCTCCATGTTCCTTGTGTACAATAGAAGCGTGCATGGTGGCTGTTTTATGCCATATCATTTTATTATGGGGGGCGATTTGTAAAAGATCTTAAAACAAAGTGAACCATTTTCTTAACATTCACAACTGAATTCCAAACAGAGGTGAGGAGTGGATAGCAGTGGGGTTTAAATAATGATCCATTATTGGTAAGAAAAGAGTTTTGTGCAGAACTGAGAGGAATTTACCTCCCACAACAGTTCAGGTGACTCTCTTGCTGATAACTCCTCGTTATACTGGTACAAAGGTACCGAACTGGAATAAGTTATGCTGCAGTGGGCCCTTTTATCCTAGTGTAACTGCATTCATGCCAGTAACATTTTGCTGCTTTAGCTATACCAGGAAAGTTAAAATGGCAAAAGACCTAAGAAGAGAGAGACCCTCATTCTCGATGGGGGTGAGATTCATTAAGAGGGCTGTGATGGCAACAAAAGATGAAAGCTCTGAAATCTCCTTTGCATTTCCTTGCAGAGTAACCTAGGATGCTCACACACAAGGATCACACCCTTACATCAAAGAAGCCAACAGCTAATTCTTGCTCCCAACTCTGTTCTCCCCCCTTCCCCATCAACTTACTGAGTATCTGTTTGGCAGTTTTGCGCTGCTTCTCGTCACATAATGACACTTGCATGGGCAGCACTGGCAGGAGCAGGTGACTTCTGAAACAAATCACAAGTTACTAACCAAACTCAGTTGTCTTTGCAGAAACTTTCTCCAAATATGAATTTATTTTACTAAATGCCTTTGCTCTGAATGACTGCAAAGCCATGGAGAGCCATAGAACCACCCACATGGCACCTCTGAGATAAAGGCAGATTCACGAGAATGACCTAACATGCCTTTGTGCTGCTGTCATACTGCCATAAACCTGCAACAAGTGGTAAGAAAATAAAATGAAAAAAGGATTTCCAGTGGTGCATTCACATTTAGGATTGGCCTCAGATCTGTAGCATCGCTGGTTTATGAAGCTCAAATGTTAAGGATTGACTTTATCTTTAGAACATTTGATACAGTACTGCATGAAAGAGAACCGCCACTCTCCTTTTCACTCCCATCTTAATAGGGTTAAGGAAACCTAGACTGCTCCAATTCCCACGGTGGTCTGATAGGGTCAGATATTATGGACTTGTCTATACATAAACTGGAACTATACTAACTGTTTTAATCCACACTTTTAATTATTTTGGTGCATCTCCGTGTGTGGACACATTTCTGTCTACAGTAGACTCTCGATTATCCAGGATGGGGTTAACCAGGATGTGGATTACCCAGGATGTCAAAAAAATAAATAAATAAATTAAAAAAAGTGTAAGTCACAGGGCCGGCTCTGGCTTTGTTGCTGCCCCAAGTACAAAAAGAAACAAAAAAACCCCCACCAGGGCACAGGGCAGCCAGTGAACGAACACCCTCTACCTCCTGCGGAGGGTGGCTGGTGAACCACCCCCCCATATTTCCTATAGATGGTGATTATCCGGGATTTTATTAACCAGGATTAATTTTTTCCCTATCATCCTGGATAATCAAGTCTACTGTATCTTAGGGTCTTATTCTACTGTCCATTGCTGAAGTATCTGAGGGCCTTCAAAATAAAACTGATAGTGGTGACTGCCTAAGGGTTTGGGTGGAGACGGAGTCACCATTGTCAGTCCAACTGTGGAAGGGCCTTTCTGAAGAGGATGGCTTGGCAGCGTTCCCTAATGGATTAACTGCTTTCGGACAAAGACTGTCCTGTTAAGAACATAAGACTGGCCGTACTAGGTCAGAACAAAGGTCTATCCAGCTCACTATCCTGTCTACTGACAGTGGCCAATGCCAGGTGCCCCAGTGTGAGTGAACCTAACAAGTAATGATCAGGTGATCTCTCTCCTGCCATCCTCTGACAAACAGAGGCTAGGGACACCCTTCCTTACCCATCCTGGCTAAGCCACTAATGGACTAAACCTCCATGAATTTATCCAGTTCTCTTTTAAATCCTGTTATAGTCCTAGCCTTCACAGCCTCCTCAGGCAAGGAGTTCCACAGGTTGACTGTGTGAAGAAGAACTTCCTTTTGTTTGTTGTAAACCTGCTGCCCATTAATTTCATTTGGTGGTGCCTAGTTCTTATATTATGGGAACAAGTAAATAACTCTTCCTAATTCACCTTCTCTACACCACTCATGATTTTATATACCTCTATCATACCCCCCCTTAGTCTCCTCTTTTCCAGGCTGAAAAGTCCTAGCCTCTTTAATCTCTCCTCGCATGGGACTTGTTCCAAACCCCTAATCATTTTAGTTGCCCTTCTCTGAACCTTTTCTAATGCCAATGTATCCTTTTAGAGATGAGGAGACCACATCTGTACGCAGTATTCAAGATGTGGGCACACCATAGATTTATATGTTGTTTCAATACAGTTATTTGGAGGTACTAAAGCAGGAGCCGCTTCTGGAATTCTAAGCTGTGGTTTGAATCTTAGGGTGCTTTACAAACATTAATGAATTAAACTTCATAACTCCTTCAGACTTACTGGCTAACAGAATCTAGGTGCCCTGAGCTGCAGTCCCGTGTACTAGCCCCTGGAAACACTGTCTTAGTCCTAGCAGTGTCTTACACTTCAGTCATTAACTCAGTTCTCCTGTAAATCTGACACCCTGCTTCAGTTACTAGTTCATTCATCTCTAAATGTATTATTCACCAGCCACCTAATTAAAAGTTTCAGTTGGGGAATGAGGTGTGAGTGGACCAATTCATTTCCCTACAGACATTTTCCCCAGAGCTGTGAGGATGAGATCCTCCATGCAGTCTTCTCACCTTCTGGGTCCTTCAGTTATTCGTGCAGTTTTGCCTACAGCATTCAGTGGGAGAAAAAGGCCTGATTTTTCAGAGGTGCTGAGCCTCCTCGGTTCTAGCTGAAGCCTGGAGCTCAGCACCCCTGAAGGCTAAGATCTGATGAGTGGTGGCAGGCTACAGGATGAGCCTTCTGCTGGATTCAGGTTCTGACTCTATGCCCATTGCTGCAGCATAGGAAACTCCTGTGATCTCTTAAAATGTCACAACTCCCATCAAAAAGGGGGGTTTTCACAGATGTCTCCTGCCCTGCCCCAGTGCAGGCTCAGCGCCCCCAAGGACAGTGCCCCTTGATATCCCCTAGACCCTTAATCTCCTGAGCCCTGGAAAGAGCCTGCCCAGCTCCCCCTCACCTGGCGGGGGGGCCCTCTGGGGCTGCAGGTCGGGGGTGTTGATTTCAGGCGTCCTCTCCAGCATCTTCCTGGAGGCTTCTTCCGCCTTCTGCACAGGAATGAACGTCCCTTCAGTGAGCAGCGCCTGGCAGGGTCTTCGCCCGGGACCCCCCGGCCCTTGGACACCACCTCCGGGAAACAACCCCCCCGAGACCCCCGGGTCCTCCCCGGCCCTTGGACCCCCCCAACGAACCTTCCCCCCCCGCCCCCCCCCCCCTCCCACCCCCCCCCCGGATCCTCCCCGGCCATTGGACTCTCCCCCTCGGGAACCCCCCCTCCGGCCCTTGGACTCCCTCCCCCCCCGCACACACCTGCTGGAGAAGCTGGTTCCGCCTCCTGCGCTCCAGCATCAGCTGCCTGCGCCGGGCCTCCCAGTGGTAGGCGGACATGGGGCGGGGGAGCGGGGTCGGGACTGGCTCGCCCAGGGGAGCCCCCGCTGGGACCCGGCCTCACAATGCGGCGGCGGCTGCCGGGCAACCGGTTCCGGGGCGGTGCTGGGTCTGGGGGGGCCCCTCCCTCGGGACCCACCCCCGGCCCCTTCAGCCCGCCAGGGGGCGCTGCGCGCCCGGCGTTCCGGGGTGCAGGAGGAGTCCCCGGGATCCCCGCCTGGCCACGCGCCTGGGCCGAGCTCTTCCCCGCCCCGCTGGGCTGCGCTGCCCTTCTCCCCACGCCCCCATCTCCGCTAGGGACCCCCCCCCCCCGCGGCAAACCCTCACCCTAAGCCTGGCTGCATTTACCCGAGGGGTGCAGGAGTGAAACGGACACCCCCGACTGAGATGGGGCGCTGAGGTGCACAGAGATTCAGTGACCCTGTGGCAGAACCGGGACCTGAAGCCAGATCCTGGCTCCCAGGTCGCTAAGTCTCAGGACCATCCTGCTTTAGATGCTCCCTGGCCGGCGCCTGCTGCAGGTAACTCTGCTTAGGCTCCTGGCCAGGTATTTACTGGATTCCACTATCCGCCAAAGACAGCGGGAGTTTCTTCCTTTAACCCTTTCACGAGCGTCTGTGTAACTGGCTTCTCTGTCGCAGGCTCATTGTGACCGGGCTCTACTGCCGGGGAGCGTCACTACCTTGAAGGGTAGCAGGAGCTGAAGCATGGAAAAGAGCCGACCGAATAACACCAGCTATGATTGACAGCTGTCACTCAGAGCATACACCCTCCTAGAACAGGAGCCGCCTTCCCAGGAAACCTGTTTAATGTCATGATTGACTGTTAACAGTCACCATCTTCATTTGGGGAGTAAGAACAAAGGGACTTGCAGGCACCTCAGCCAGTCCTTACAGCCAGTCCCCAATATGAGGAAACAAGCCGGGTGCTACGGCCACGAGCTGTGAGTCTTCTCGGGAAACAAGGCTTTGCCGTGGGGCTGTGCCCTGCACATCCCGCTGGATCTTCCCTCCAGTCTCAGATGAGGACGGCTGTAGGGGTTGTGTAATGTCCAGGACCTGGTCTCAGTCATTTCGACTTGCAGGTGCCTCATTCCCTGCGGAGAAGGCTCTGCCTGGGATCATGGGCGACCGTTTTTATGCGTTTTGTCGGGCCCCTTTCCGTTCTCCCCCCTCCTTCCCATCGACACTGGCGGTCCTGGGAGAGGTGCCCCCCCCCCAGATGATGGGGCCGGGGGAGGGAGAAAAGACGAGCTCTCCCCCGCCCCGGTCGGTCGCGCAGTGAGTCGGGGGCGGCTCCCTCCTTCCCTGGGGCTGGCTCTGCGCTCCGGGCCAGGTGCAAACAGCTGGAGCCAGCTGTGCACAGCGGCGTGCGTTGATTGGCTCGGGCGCCGTGACATCACGGGGCTGGCTCGGCGGCTTTTAGCTCCCTCGCCACCGCCCCTGCCGGAGTTGCCCGCAGCTGCTGCAGTCGCCGCAGAGACGCGGTCTCGGTGGCGGGTCCCTGCCGGACGCGGAGGTTCCGATCCCGGGCTGCCCCGGCCCCTATGGCAGGTAAACGGGCGGGTGGGGGGAGTGGGGCGGGGGGGGCGCCTCCCCGGGGATCCCCCCGAGCCTGGCTGCGGGGGCGTCGGGACCCCGCCGGGCAGCGGGGAACTGGCCCGTGGGGATGGGGGAGCCCCAGGGGAACGGGCCGCGGCGGGTGGCCCGGCCCCCTCCCTGTCCCGAGGGAAGGACCCTGTTCCCCAGCCGGCCCCTGGAGCGTCTGCAGCGGGGCGAGCTCCCGGGGAGTAGGGCTGGCTGCTCCGGGGGTCCCCTGGGCGCTGGTGGGGGGTTTCGGAATGGGGGGGGTTCGGGCTGCGGCCCCCCCCGGCTCACCCCGTCCTTCTCCCCCGCCGCAGCCCGCAGCGCCCCTTAGCGCCGCCGCCGCCTCGCCCGGCCCGGGGCCATGGGGAACCAGCTGGCGGAGATGGCGCCCGCGACGCCCTTCCTGCCGCCCTTCCAGGCGCTGCACGTGGTGGTGATCGGGCTGGACGCGGCCGGCAAGACCTCGCTGCTCTACCGGCTCAAGCTGCGCGAGTTCGTCCGCAGCGCGCCCACCAAGGGCTTCAACACGGAGAAGATCCGGGTGCCGCTGGGGGGCTCCCGCGCCATCGCCTTCCAGGTGTGGGACGTGGGCGGGCAGGAGAAGCTGCGGCCGCTCTGGAAGTCCTACACCCGCCGCACGGACGGGCTGGTCTTCGTGGTGGACGCGGCGGAGGCGGAGCGCATGGAGGAGGCCCGGGTGGAGCTGCACCGCATCACCCGCACCGCCGAGAACCAGGGCGTGCCCGTGCTCGTCCTGGCCAACAAGCAGGACCTGCCCGGGGCGCGGCCGGCCGCCGAGGTGGAGAAGCTGCTGGCCCTGCACGAGCTGAGCGCGGCCACGCTCCGCCACACGCAGGGCTGCAGCGCCGTGGACGGGCTGGGCCTGCAGCAGGGGCTGGAGAAACTCTACGAAATGATCCTCAAGAGGAAGAAGATGCTGCGGCACAGCCGGAGGAAGCGATGAGTGGGGCCTGCCCCAGGGCTCCGCTTGTGCGGGGGGAGCCGCTCCCGTGTAGACAGGACTTTGCGACGGGACAGCGCCCTCTGGGGAGTAAGCGGGGCCTGCCCCAGGGCTATGCTTGTGCCGGGGGAGCCGCTCCCACGCCAGTCCGGGCTCAGGCTCCCGTGTAGACAGAACTTTGTGACGGGACAGCGCCCTCTGGGGGATGTGCGGGCCTGCCCGGTGAACTCAGCCTCCGGGGTTTGGGATGGTTCCTGCGGAGTGTGCTATGGGGACTGGTCTGGGCCTGTTCCCACGGGCCCACAGGACACAGGGAGTGCCCCAGCCAGACTGGAAGCCATGGCCCCTCTGGTCAAAATCCAACCTAAAAGAGGGGGGTGGGGTTTGGAGCCTGCAACCCGATGGCAACCTACGTCCGTGAAAACACTGCAAGTGGGTTTCCTAGGCAGGGTGTTAATTTCCATCCTTGCTAAAAGAAAGGTGTGGAGGGGAGCTTTGTATTGCTGGGATTTTTTTTATAAACCATGTGTATTTTTTTTGGTAGGAGCTAAACATAAGTTATTAAACAGGCCGATTGGATGGCTGGGGGTGGCTTTGACTCTTCCCTGCTGTCTGAGTTCATGTTTTTCATGCTGTCCAAGTTGATACTTTGTCAAGATTCCAGCTTTCACTTGGCTGGAGCAGGACAAAAGGTACATGGGGATTAAAGGCAGGACTGCCTCTCAGTGAAACCAACCACCTCTGCTAAACCATTGGCTGCCTCCTTTAAGGAAAGAGGCTTTTAAACCTAACGTGACAGATCTAATCCATCCTTGTCTCCATGCTAAGGGAGTGAGCTCTGGGGAGGGGGCGGGGGCAGTTAAAAGAAGCCAATCAAATGTCTGGGTATTACACTAATGAATAGTAACAACATGACCCGTTGGCTTTTTTCTGGGGAGGGGTGGGGTTGTTAAGCTCTTGCTGCTCCTATACTGAATACACTGCAAAGGCTGGCCTGTATCTGCAGTTTTAGAGCCAGTGATGACACAGATTCTGCAAAGGAGGGCTATTAAGCCTCAGGTTGTAGGTTTGAACCAGTCTTGAACTACTGAAGTGACAGAGTCCTGTGGCACCTTAAAGACTAACTAAGAGCTACCCCTCGGATTCTTGAACTACTGGAGACCAGGATGAACCCTGACTGGGGGGAAGGCAGAGGGCAAATTATTTTCTATTTCTCTAGCATTCATTGTGGTGCTCTACCTTCCTCTGAGGCATCTGGTGTTGGTCATTGTCCAAGACTAGATCTGGTCCAGCCTCCTATGTGGCAATTCCTACTCCCCTGTCAAGGGTAAATCCCTGAAACACTCTAGACGAAAGTCCCCTTTTGAAGTGGCCTGTCTGGAGTCAAATAGATGTCATGGGTGAAAGTGAGCTAGGAGCCTTTAACTAGCTGTCAAAAACCCAAGGCTTCTTCCCTCCCTCATACCCAGCTGGCTTTGATCAGCTGCTGAGGAGCAGTGGGCGCTGTGCGGGGTTCTCTGCTCGGTGTCCTCTGGTTCCCTCGTTTTGAACCTTTGACCCCCACCCCTGCCCCTGTTTTCTCATTTGTTGTCCCCTGGAATTAGTTGAGCCCAGGCTCAGCGTCCCTCCCGCTTGGCTGGGGGAGGGGCTTTAGAAGTGGGCGGGCTTGTGCCCGCCCACATCCTGGGATCTCAATATTGGCTTTGATCAGCTGTTCTACCCTGGGTCCCTTCCTGTTCACAGGCTATAAATGCTGCTGGTGCTCCAGGAAGGGGAGATCACTTCTAAGAGCTCTGTGTAGCTCAAAAGCTCCTCTTTTACCCACAGAAGTTGGTCCAATCAAATCTATTACCTCCCCCACCTTGTCTCTAATCTCCTGGGCTGTACAGATCTAACAACAGTGCAGCTGAACGCCCAGCAATTCAAATTGGACAAAGGTGACAGCAGACGTGATCACTGTCATGGGAACTGGAGGCCTGGGGGAGAAATAAGCAGGACAGCTCCATTCCTCTGAACACGAGATGTTCTTCCCCCCACCCCTTTAAAAGTGGGGTGGTAAATGCAGCAAGGGGAGGGATTTGCTGCTGCGTTAGCCCCAAACGTCACCCCAAGAAAAAATGTGTTTCGGCTGCCCCACCAGTTTGAATAAATATTGACCACGGCAGGGTTTATTTAGCGTAGGGGGTGTGTGTGTGCATGTGTGCCTTTGTGTTAACACGTGCTCCCTTGGTGTGCTCAGCAGTGTGTGGGTCACTGGTGGGGTTGGAGCCCCCTGACCCCTGGGTGCAGCTGCCATGTCTCGTGTCCCTGTAGCAGGTCAACAGTTTACAGCATGACCTGCACGTGAAGAGCTCTGGTTCCCCTTTTCCAGCAAAGAGAAGGCAGAGCCCCATAGCAACTGAGGGGCTCCTTTGGCTCCATGGGGAGGAGCCACAGAGTGCGAGGAGCCCAGAAGTGGCTTTAAGCCCCAAGAGCTGGGCTCATTCACAAGGTCTCACACCGCAGGAAAGGAAATGGCTGGGGGTGGGCAGCTGACTTCCTCCCAGAGAATCCCATCTGCTTTGGCGTTAGCCCGACTCGGGCCCTGGGTTTGGCTTCGTTGCCAGAGCTGACGAGGGTTTGCACATCATTTGCCTCTAAAGGTGTTTAGATAATTGGAAGCACTCTGTGAACATGGCCCCACTAGCTGCCCTCGCTCTGCTTTGCCCCCAGCACTGACACAGAAGGACCATCACAGCCGTGGCGTGTCAGTCACAAGGACCCAGCTCCCTAGAGGTATTGGAGTGCTCGCTCCCATCAACTCCCCAGGGCAGGCAAGTGCCAAGTACCTTTGAGAACCTGGGCCAAGGGGAGGCACGTAAGGGGGAGTGGGCCTTCACCTGAGGAGGGAAGGGGGTGCAGGTCTCTGAGGAGGGGTTAGGAGAAGGGGGTGTTTCTTTGGGCACGGCTACACTTGGAACTTCAAAGTGCTGTGGTGGAAATGCTCCCATGGCAGTGCTTTGAAGGGGGAGAGACTCTCCTGGTGCTCCTGGGAATCCACCTCCACAAGGCGCTCGGAGCCCATCCACACTAGCGTTTGAAAGCACTCAGGCTTGCGGTGCCCCCAGGGTGATTTTTGCTATAAAATGTCAGTGTAGCCGAGCCCTTTTTCCTCTGCAGGCAGATTAAACACACTACAGATTCCTGGGGGGTAGCCGGCTTGGTCCCGGGATATTTGAGCCAAGGGGGGGTGAGGTCAGAGCTTTTCTATTACCTCACCTACCTCGGCTCTGTAAGGATTCTCGGTGCCTTTGCCAAGAACCCTCTTAAGCTGTGTCCCAGCTGATTTCCCATACCCCTTATCCCACCCCAGGAGATCAGGGGCAATGACCACGGGAACCTGACCTCCCGCCCCACCCTGGCTTCAGAGTTCAATACTAAAGTCATGCCCAGGAAGTGAGATCTATATAATGAATGTTAACCCTTCTTCTGCCCTCCCCCGCATGGAGAGAGAATGAAAGGACTGGAATTGTGTCTCTTAGAATAAAAAGAGATGAAGGGACACAATAAAAGTGTATAAAATAATGGTCTAGAGGAGGGACAGTGGGAGATTCTGTTTCCCCTGTCTCCTACCATAGGGTTGTTAAAGTTCACACATGCACACTGCATCATGAGACTGTGGAACTCACTGACACATGATCTCAGTGAGGCCAAGAATTCAGCAAGCTCCAAAGAGGGATTGGATGAGTCTATGGGTAACCGAATATCCACTGTTGTAACAATTATCGTGGAAAATGCTTTTGGAGGGGAGCTATAAATCCTCATGCTTCAGCAGAGAAGGTCCAGATCCACAAAGGAATGTAGGCACCTGAAACCCCAAGTGCGTCAGGCCAGAGCAAGCCTGAGAATGACTTGAGCCTGGGGGGAAACTCAGGGGCCACAGCTCTTGCTCCAGTGACATGTTAGTTATTTCTTCAATGGGGAACAGCAGCGATTGAAGCAGCAACATCTCTGAGTACCCCACAGCACCATGGTTAGAGCGTCTTTGTAAGAAGTGGGAGCCCCCACATCATCAGGCCGAGGGGGAAATGGGACTCAGGTCTCCCAACTCCTGGATGGGGGCAGGGAGGAAGTGAGCCATTGTCTTCTGTGTTTCTTGTAAGAGCAGATTAGCTGTGGAAGCCACCAGACTGAGCAAGGGAGTCCTGGCTGGGGCTCCCTGCAGCCCAGGCCTATGGCATACAGCTCTGGTGTGGGGGCGGGATGTAGGACACAACATCTCCCACTGCCCAGTTGAGGTGGTTCCCAGGTATCCAGCTGTCCTTGTGCATTCTGCAGGGACTTGCCCAGGTGCCTAACGCAGGTTGCACACCCGGTGGAAAAGTGGGGGAGAGTGAGTGACGGAGGGAGGGGGGATGGAGTGAGTGGGGCAGGGCCCTGGAGAAGGGGGCGGGGCAGGAGTGTTCAGTTTTGTGCCATTAGAAGGTCACCAACCCGAGGCTTTGTGGATCCCATTGTTCTGCCAGTGATTGTCTGGGCACCTGAGAGTTCGTCCTTCTGTTGACACAGGCAGTTTTCCTTATTAGCAGGGCCCTGACTGGGACCAGCTGAACCTCATGAGAAATGCTCCCCTGGGCTGCCCATTTACTCACAGCCAATCCTGCTCTTCTCTGATGGTAGCTTGGGTCAGCCCCGGCCTATATAAGATCTTCCCCAGGGCCCTTCCCCCCTCTGCATGCAGGCTCCAGCTCTGAGGTGTCTGCTGATTGGGGGCTGGAGTCCAGAGGGCGGGGGCGGGGGATTCTCCACGTTCTTTTAGCATCATCACAGGATAGGAAACCTGTTTGGGGCTTAGAGGAGGATGTCAGCTGCTGGGGTTAGGAGTCAGAGCACATGAGTAACTCCAGAAGCTCTTAGGGGTCTCTGCTTCCTTGGCCAAGGTCCATGGCCTCTGAGGGTTGGCTTAGGCTGTAGCTGGGTAGACAGACTCGTATCCCCGGGCCTGAAGTTAGTGTGCTAAAGCGCAGTGTGGCTGTTACGGCTCAGGCTGCCGCAGGAGGCTTAGGCGGCTTAATGCGCGTGCAGTGGTCTGAGATCCTGGCAGGGACAGGGCTAGCAAGGGGTCTAGGCTATTGCAGCAGCCACGCCCACTTCTCCCCAAAGAGCAGCGGGGGAAGGGAGAGCAAAGCCCATTTCCACGTGCCAGGGGATTTGCTCGGAGCAGGGTTCCTGGCCCAGTGAGAGGGGCCGCGGGGGGGGGGAGCTGTCTGAGTATCTCAATGCAATGAGCTTTGCCAAGGGTGGAATGAGGAGTCTCGTTCTGACCACACGAAGCCACGTGCCCGGCTGATGGACTGAGCCCCAGCTCCGATCTCTTTATGTAACCAGGCTCATGCAGTGTAAATCCCCTCGGGGTGGTTATATAAGGAACACACAGCTCAGGATCTGGCATCCTCTCCAGCTCCAACACCCCACCCTAGGGTGCTCTGCTGACTCCTTTCAATCAGCAGGGCCTGCAATCCCCCTCCAGCTTTAGGGGGGGATGTAGGAACTTGATTAATGGTGGGACCTGGAGGCCATCTGCTTTCACTGACAGTTTCCCATGGCATCACCTGGGAGGTCAAGGACCTAGTACCGAGCAATCACATGGGAGGCTGTGAGAGGAGGGTGGGTCTGTGCACAGCATCTTTCCAGCATGCTTTGAAGCTCTCCAGCTGGCAGCGGATGTCACCAGGACTCTTCTGAGAGAGGAGTCAGCTGTGGCTGGGGGGAGCTGCTGACTTTCCAAAATCATAATGAGCTTCATTCAAGCTTTGTTGTTACCTCTTCATTTTTTCATTAACTTACACAACTGGCTGCTCATGGTGATTAAGTAGCAGAGCAGGTGAGCCCCAAATAGCCCCATCAAAGCCTAACCTGAGAGCTCAGCCCGCAGGGGGGAAAGTGGGTCTGCCCTGCAAGAGAAGGCAAGTTCCCCCACAGCTGCCCTTTGTTTACTTGCAGTCGGGAGCAGCCAGGCTTCACCTGGTCTGCTAAGCCCCACAAAGCCAGAGAATTGCAGGGGAGAGAGCAGGAGTTATTCTCTTCTCCCTGCAGCTCACGCCCCCTGGAGAATACACTCAAGGGAATGCCTTGTTTTGACCAGTGATGGGAACTAGCTGAACCTTCTTCCCCTCCCACCCTCTTCCCCCCTCCGTCTTAACTCCTCAGTACTCAGGTGCTGTTCAATAGAGACTGGCAGCATCGTTAAAGCACAGGCCTCAGTTCGAGCAGGAGTTAGTGGACTCAGCAGTGTTCACTCGTGGAGAGGGGAAGAATGATTCCTCCACTGCCCAAACCGAGGGGTGTGCCATGCAGGAGGGCAGGCTAGATAGTCATAAGAGTCCCCTCTGACCTTAACATCTATGACCTACCTGACCGATGGAGGTGTCCTACAGCTATGTTACTGGTCTTAGTTATTGCCTGGGGTGGGGGGCTTCTGGGATTTCCTCAGGCCTACAGCACACATTAAGTAATCCAGTACCTTCAGGAAGCGAACAATTATAGAACTTCCTGTCCAAAACAGGCTGCATGAGGAGCACACAGACGAAACCAAAGCGGTGGTCTTTGAGGGCAGATTTATTCCAAGGGCCAGTACTAGAGACCTGGAGAAGCAGCCTCTACCTAAGGCCCATGTTTGGGTAGGGGAAATGCACAGCACCTGCTCCTACCCAGCCCTTCCCGTGGGCTGCTGGCCAGTGGTTCAGAGAGGAATCTTGGGACTTGGTCCATTGCTAAAGAACCCAGCTCAGCCCTGGGCGATGGTGGCACTTGGCAGCTAACTCAGACCACAGGTCAGGCTGACACATGAGGGTGGAAACCTGACAGCTTTGGGCTTCTAGTGCCGGTATAGGAATGCGGGGACATATAAACACTCCAGAGAGACTGAGCCTGCCCCTTCTGTCGTGACCTGAGCTGGACAGGGCCCCATTTCCCCCTCACCTGGCAGGAGCAGCCCCTAGCTTGGAGTGAGGGTCTTGGGACAGGGGATTCCTAACAGAACTGATCGGAGGTTGCCCCAGCAGTTGATCTCTGAGTGGGAAGTAAGTGGTGCTTAAGTGGCAGACTTTGCTACCATGGCAACAGATACTCTAGAAAACAAAGGCATAGCCAGAACCCAGGACTCTGACTTCCTAGCCCCACACTTCATCCCCTGGTTCGTCCCACTTCTCAGAAGTGGTTCCCCGCCCTTCTCTGAGATTCGCACACAGCCGGCTCCCAGGACATGTATTCTTCTTGTTTTCCATTGGTAAATAACTCAAGGCACTGACAGATTGAGATGCTGCTGTGGGAAGGCAAGGGGCTAGGAACTGAAAATCACCTGGCAGATTTAGGTCCCATGTTTCCTGGTGCTAAAAGGAGCTTCTGTGGTGTCTGTTGTACGAGGAAGATTTTTATCCGGGGAGAGTTCTGATGTGTGTGAGATCTTAGAAGCTGCCAGCTGGTGTGTGTGTGTGTGTAGAAGGAATATGCAAAGACCAAGGTCTCCTTCTGAAATGCATTCTGCTCTCTCAGCTGAAGTTGTCAACACTATTTGATTATGTTTATTCTTGACAATTCAACCATGAGAGTTTGATCAGCTCCAAAGAGGAAGAAATTCCTGGCTGAGGTCTCTTTTTTCCCCATCTGTTCTCCCAAAGATAAACAGCTTTTTCTGTTCCCCTGAAGAATATTGTAAAATGAAGTATGAAATACTGGAATAATTATTAGACTGTGGCACAGGCCAAAGATCAATAGAAAGGAAAGATGAAATATTGTCCGAAGTGCTGTATAAATTACTGGCTCAGAATTCTGCCGACTGTAATTTCTTCATGAAAAGAGGCAGTAGGAGACTGGGGGCTGCAATTCAATGTCTCTTTGGGCCCAGATTCTCTGTAATTTGCATCTACGTGACTAACTCTAAGGGTCATTTCATGCATCAGTTGGTTTCTCGTGCTTTCCTGATAGGGTGACCAGACAGCAAATGTGAAAAATCAGGATGGGATGGGGGGTAATAGGAGCTTATACAAGAAAAAGACCCCAAAATTGGGACTGTCCCTGTAAAATTGGGACATTTGGTCACCCTATTTCCTGGGCTGTGCAGAAGTGATCTCAACGGAGCTGGGAAAAACTCTTGGCTGCAGAGAGTGGGGGGTGGCATGTCCGTGATAGCGGCGAGGAGTCCTGCTGGCTTCTGCAGTTTCTGGAACTCATCTGCAGCTCTCCAGGGAGCTGGAGGAACCCACCTGTGAAAGGCACATTAATGGGGTAGTACAGCAGATGTCAGCTCAGCAGCTTCGCTTGTCTTCTCTGGAGTGGGTGGAACAGGAGTAACAGAAGGAAGCAGCTAACAAACCAAACCTTCAGAAAAAAAATAAACCCAGAGGGAGGGTCTGTGTCCAGATCCTGGGGCTGCAGGAGACGGTACACGGCTGTGTTGTTTGCGAGGCAACCCAGGTGCACACAGAACTCTGTTCCATATCCACCTCCCTGGCACGCTCCCTGCTGCCAGTGTCCTCTCTCTTCTGTCGTACCCTGCATGCTGCTGGGTCTGGGCTCTCTAGGCCCTGTGGGCTGGGGACATCTTCAGCCCCCTATGCCATCTGGACCCCCAGCAGCCTAGTTACTACTGCACACCCCGGTATGTACCAGCACGTGCATGCAGAAGTGTTGTCATGTGGTTACATACCACTCCATACAGGAGCAGGCGTGGGCTCACACAGACCTGCAGCCATACGAGCCAGATCAGGGTGCATGCTGGCACATCCATGGTACAAGAGCACACATGGGGGTCTGTTTTCACAGCAACCAGGCACCCCCGTCTGGGCTGTGTCAGCCGACTCGGGCTCGTGGGGCTCAGGCCGCAGGGCTGTTTCACTGCTGTGCAGAGTCTGGGCTTGGGCTGGATGGGAGGGTCCCAGGGGTCAGGCTTCAGCTCTTCTCGGCAGTGAAGCAGTCCTGCAGCCCAAGCCGTCTGGCACGGGCCAGCTGTGGGGTTTTCCTTGCTGTGGACACGTAGCCATACAGGCCCAAACAAGGGCACCCAGGCTCTCCTGCAGCCGCGCTGATCAGCAGGCAGGGAATGGGGCTCAGTCTTTGAGTTTCCATCTGCCTGGTTTCTTCTGCCCATCCCCGTCCGTAGAAGCCCAGATGCTCCTCACATCCCTGCCTGAGGAATCCTCCGTGCGCCACTGACTCACTGCCATCCATGAAGCAGCAATGCCTGCCACGTCCCGGGCAGCCGGGAGCCCAGCCGACGCTGAGCGCCTCCCTCAATCATCCAGAACAACTCGTTTGATCTCATCCAAACGATCAAAGCAGGAATTAGCAGCAGGCCCAGAGCAGGCAGGGGGCATCTGCAGCCGCCTGACGCCACTATCAGAGCAGGAATCTCTGCTGATCCTCTCGGACTGTGTAACTGATCCGCGTGGAGCCAAAGGCAGCTACCTCTGGTCCCCTTTCCCAACACACTACAGCCAGGCGTGAAGAACAAGGCAGGGGAGAATGGCTGGTTCCAGGTTAAATGTCATTGGGTTTTGGTTTTCTCCCTGATCCCCAGCACCTGGGGCTCTGCAGCGGTTGGTACCAGGAGGAGAATGAAAAAAACCTGCTAATGAGGGCAAAGTCCTGCTCAATGAAGAGGGAAGTGACCCAGTTCCCATTATGTGGACAGTGACCTTCCAGCACCTTCAGCTGAGCATCAGGAGGAACTTGTGTGCTAGCATCCAAACAGCATTTCCCCACATCCTGTCCTCCAGCTCCAGGCTCCATTTACCTAGGGCCCTTCTCCCAGAAGTGTAGCACAGAAGATCCCGGAAAGAACATGCACCGCAAAGGAACGCTCTCTCCTTCCTAAAGAAAACGAAGAATACTCATAGCACCTTAGAGACAAACCAGTTTATTTATTTCATGCTCCTTCCTGCCTGCCACAGGGCACGAGGATTAGTGAGGGCTAGATTCAATTTGGTGATGTGCGAGTGAGGGGAAGTAAAGATGGAGATGACATCCCTTGTGGCAGAAGTTAACATCAATGAAAAAAAAATAAGAAGTTAACATCAATAAAAGTTACCTGGTCACCACAGCAACCAAGCAGGGCCCCCTTCTTGAGCTTAGCTCTTCTCTGGTCAGGTTGCCCAAGTGCAGCCAGAGAAAATCCCCACCCCTCCAATGTGACCAAGTCAGGATTTAAAAACCACTCATTTCCCTAGACAGGGAGGTGTCTAACTGCACGTGAGCTGGGGAGGAAGACATCCTTCCCAAAGAGAGAGCAAACCTACACCTAGAATTCACCTCTTCCTGGTGTGCAACATACTGACTGGTTTCTGCCCCCTGCTCTGCAATCATGTCCAGCCCACACCATTACCAAGCGGGGGTGGGGGGGGAGGGCGTTCCTTATCCCTGGGCAAGCAAGCCTCTTGGCCTTTTGCAATCCACACCTTTCAGACAGAGAGTTCATTGCTATGCAGACTGGATGTGTTGCATTTCCTCAGAACCTGGTTGCTATTCAGGTAGAGGCAGGTTATTTGCACACAGCTCAGCTCAGCAGTAAGAATCCTAAAGACGGATACTTAAACGATTACAGGTCGGTCACCTCCGTCCCGCAGGCCAGGAGGAGAGAGTTTCAGTGAAGCATCTGGGTGTGTTGTGGGTTCCCAAGTGTTATCCAAATAAAGCAGAGAAAGTGGCACAGAACCCAGGACAAACCCAGACTCCCGTGTCACTGACGGGCTGGGCTTGCTCTGCGGATGGATTGTTCAGGCGTGAGGGATTTTCCCTCAGCGGATGAAATGCCCAGCAAGCTGGGGTCACCTGAAGATTGTTCTCTCTTTAGGGGAAGCCACCTCTGTCTCTTCCACCCCTCTGCCATGTTCCTGGGCTGGGCAGCTCTGAGTTCACACCACTATTGTCTCCCCATGCTGCATGCAGGTCTCGTGGGCAGTTGCCTTTATTTTGCCCCCGACCTATTACCCATCTCTGAGCCTGTCATGTCATGTTCTGGGGAAGGAGCGGGGGAGATCCTCGGAGCTGAACTTCACTGGCGCGGAAGAATTTAGCCCAATATCCCCAAACAACACTGGAGCCACTGTAAATAACGCACAACTGCCTGGTGCTGAGTGCTGTGCTTGCAAACAGGACACGCTGCAGACAGGCAGCCTGGCTCTGAAAAGACGCCAGTGTGTTACAGATGCTGCTGCTGCAAGAAGTTAGCCACCAGCAGGAAGCTGTTCCCTGTCCTGGGAAGAGCAGAACCTGCTCCTGGATAATTAGAATTATTTCCTAATGAATGAAGGAGACACCTGGGGGAGTTTCAGGCACATTCCAGAGCTGCGTGGCCTGCAGTGCTCCGGGGAGGGCTGCAGCTGGGCTGTGACCTTGGTGGGGAATTGCAGAGTGCTGTCTAATTTCCATCCCCTCCCTGAGTTGGGGAACATGGTGCAGTCTCTGCGCGTGGCTGGGCCGAGCACACCCCAGGCTCGCGGCTGCTGCAGCCCTGGGCGTTCCCCACGCTGGGTTGCCAGTTTTGGTTGGACGTATCCCTGGAGATATCATCCCATGACATCATCTGTAATTAAAGATGAATCTTTCAGTCCTGGAGACTCCAGGCCAGTCCTGGACGGTCGGCGGCACTACCCCCACTTTGAACGCTGCCTGTGGGTCTCCTGATCAGAGTCCCTCTGTGCAGCGCCTCTCCCTGCATGGGGGCTCGGAAAGGCGTGCGCCCCAAACCAGGAGAGACTCCCAGGGGAGGCTGGTTCTGAGAGTTGCTGGGCTATTGCTGCCCCTCCCAGGAGAGGCCTCTTGCCCGTCATGTGGGGCTGGCTATAAATGGTCCAGGACGGAGTCTTGGCAGCTTTTGCCCAGATGACTCACCCTGGCCAGCTGGTGGGACTCCACTGGAAGGACAGGCACTGCTGGGGTGGGGGCAGCACGTGCCCGCCAACCTGTCTCCTAGCCCGTGCTCAGACTGTGCATACAGCTCTTCAGTGGGGACGCCCTGCCCCAGCCTCTGGGATGCACCAGGAGTCGCTGCCCCCCAGCTGAGAGTGTGCGCCGGCCTCGTGCAGATGTGACTCCAGGGAATGAGGCAGGGAGCTTGGCTGATCGTCGCTCCTCAGACATTCGCTGCCTCCGTCAGATCTCGTCTGCTCCGGCCCCGGCCGTTACCATGGCAAAATGCACTGCCGAGAGAGAGAGTGGGGGCAGCGGTCTGGGCCCAGTGCAAACCCGGGTCTCACCCTCTGCCCCCACCCCCACCCCCGCAGCCCCACTCAGGTCCACGGGTGTTGGGGCTGAGAGCCGCGGCCCTGTGCCTGGCTTGGGTCAACTCAGGCCAGCTCAGAAGCCCTAGCGGCTCCCTCCTGCTCCCATGTGCTCTCCTGGGTTCGCAGGAACCTTGCTCACTCATTTCATACCACTCCCTGATTGCGGTTTCTCTCGTTTGGCTGCCTGCAGCTAAGAGCCTCTGCGCTTCCCAGCTCCCTGCAGGGAGCGATGCCAGGGCCCGGCCAGGGCTGGGAGACAGCAGGAGGGAGTAAGGGCGCTGAGATGGTGCTTCCGGAGCGTGTTTAGACTATGAGAGGACTGGATCGATGTGGGCTTGGTGCAGGGCGAAGGCTGGAGCTTTGCAGGGAGTGGGGCGGAGCTGGCATGGCAGAAATGCACAGGAAGACACGTAGTGCTTACAGCCTAAAGAAACGACTCTTCCAAAGTCATACTGAAAGCCAGTGGAAGAGCTGGGAAAGGACTCAGGAGTCCGGGCTCCCAGGCGTGTCTCCACTAGAGCCCCCACTCCATGTTCAGGAGGTTGCTTCACTCACGGAGACGTTTCCTATGGAGTGTGACTGCACCCCCCACCCCCACACACCTCCAGCATTGTCCCCCTGGCACAGCAAGGGTTAATCTGAGCCTGGCTCTGACCTTCTGGAGCACAGCCAGGGGGGCAGGATTTTCTCTCCCCAACTCTATGCAGAATGGGACAGCGCAGGCCCCTGCCCCCACGCAGCCTGGGAATTAAATGTTCTGTTCTGGGCCATTAACCTGAGGGCCCCGCTCACACCACACCGAGGCAATGGAAATTGCTTGAGGCTTTGGTGACGCCGTTTGCAGCGAGCCTGGGAGGTGAACTTCCCCAACCTCCTGCAACGTCCAATTTCAGGGCTGCACGATGCCAGCGCAGCTCCCGTTAATAGGCCCTGACGATTACGGGGGAGCCCTGTGTCCCTGTTGCCTCCCCTTTGCACACGCCCCGCTCCTTGATTGGAAGCAACATGCTATATGCCAGGATGTAGTTGGTGCATGGGATTCAATGTTCACCGAAAGAGCTGCCCACGTATTTTCTTCTATTGAATGTCACATATGTGGGAAGCTGCTCTTGAAATAAAGCTTGGCAGAAAAGAGGGGAAGGAACAGGAAAACTGGCAGCAAGTCAGAAAAGCCTCCAGATGGGTGAGACCCTAACTTAGGTAGCAAGGCACCCGTGGGCTCTGGAGTGCAGTCAGCACTGCAGAGACAGGGCATGGCTTTGGGACACAGCTGCAGTGATCACCTGCAGAGCCAGAAGTGGGGTTTAAAGGAGTTGTCTGAAGCTACAAGACTCCAGCATGAATCATGTGCATTTCTCACGCGTTGCTCCTGCTGGCAGCCTGGAGTGCTCGCAATTCCTGTGCTAGAACATGGGTGTCTCACGCTGGAACACAAGCTGTGCAAATGGACCGTAGCAGGGTGATGAGCAATGAATAAAAATGTAGAGAGATGAACAAGAACTGTCTTCGGTACTCGGGCATATGGCAGCCTTGGCACTTGGCTCAGACAGGGAGAGAGACACTAAGACCTGCGCCAGCTAAAATCTGTTCATCTGTTTCTTTGAAAGGAACCAAGGGAAATAATTTTACAGCAACGGCTCACAAAGGGATGTGGGTGTGGGTGTGAGCAAGAACTTCTCGCAGTCACAGCTGGGGAATGCTAATAGGGTCCCACAGGAACACAGCAGTTGCCAGACTGGATCAGCCTCGACATCCATCTAGTCCGGTCTCCTGTCTCTGACAGTAGTCAGCACCGGCTCTGTAGAGAAAGGTGGAAGAACCCCCCCGTCGGCCTGGTCCCTCAGCCACAAATTAGGAGCCAACCCTATGTGCCATTCACCTCAGCTGTGGATGATGAGCCAGGATCCCAAACAAGCCCTGGAAGCAGATACAGCTTTGGAGTGGTCAAGAAAAAGAAAAATTGCAGATAGATTTATGTATCATCTGCATATCAATGCAGGTGGCCATTAGATTTACATACCATCTGTGTAGCAAAGGGAGCCAGGGTTAGTCTTGGAGCGGAATGGGAAGAATAGCACGTAAAATACCATCTGAGCAAAACAATCCAGGCTTGAAATGAATAGGAACCTGAGAAAGACCAAGGGAAGGGGCTGGCAGTGGCAGTCCCAAGGGGTCACAAGCTGGAAACGGTTACAAAGTAAACTGCCAGCCCTGCCCAACTGGCAGGTCAAACGCTGCCAGGGCAGAAATCCAGGGGAATGGCGGCTGCTGAGTCTAACTGGAACAGAACCTGTGCGGCTCTGGCTGTCACGGCTACAGCAGGGCAGGAAGGAGCAAGACAAGCAAGAATTACTGAGAGCTGGAAATGGGGGTAAAATTCTATCCACAATTCCACACGATGTTCATAGAGCAAAATGTTCAAACTTGAATAGCTACAAATTAGTCGCCTAAATCCATATAAAGGAGCTAGATAAAAATGAGCTGGTTTTCAGAGGTGCTGAGCCCCTGCGTGCTCAGTACTGAAAATCTAGACCCTTAGTTAAGTTCCTAAATGTGGCTCTCTTGGCCTATCTGTATGCACCCGGCTCTGGAAAGTTTGGCCGGAGTTTTGCTATTTAGAGGCAGGTACCTTTGACGGGAAATGGGATGGCTGATGCTAACTCAGCTGCTCAGGCCAGCGTCTAGGCCTGCAGACACGTACATGGCTAAGACCTCAGGCTGTTTACAGAAAAGAGGAATATAAATCTCTCTCTCTATCCTGGCTGATGCCATGCAACCAATGACTCACCGAGACGTTTCAATCCACAGCTCTCCATGGCACTTGGTTTGTTCCCTTTTCTTTCAGAAACATCTGTTCTGGATGGAGAAACTTGCTATGACTTTGCAGCACCCTGGCAACAGACAAGTTAGCAGAGGTGCCCTGACGAAGCCAGGGTGCTGTGTGCAAGGAGCCGGGGGGCCAGGGATATTAATGATGCTGCATAAGGATACACCTTGAGATCCCAAGAAATGGGAGTCCAGACACCTGCTGTTTTTGCTACTTGAGGCCCCAACACAGCCAGGGTATTTTCAGTGCAGCTGCTCTGGGGCGGAGAAAGTCCCCGTGTTCCTGGAAGCAGCCCTGGACGCTGTGGGCAGGGATCAGGACAAGGCCAGCGTGGTTCTCAGAGCAGTGGCAGAAGCTGCACAGAGCCTGATTTCACACAAGCAGAGAAGTCCTGCCTAGGGGACTCTGTCGGGCACCTGCAGCGAAGGAAGAATCTTTACAAATCGGTTTTTGGGGCCCTCCCTCTCCTTGGCACATTGGGCTTGCAAGGGGAAAACGGCCGGTGGTTTGCATTGGTGTGTTGTACCCGCTTCTGGCTCAAAACACTTAAAAAGACCAAGGGGGCAGAGGTGTCCCACAGCAACTGCAGACAGAAGAGGCCCAGCACTGCCTCTGCTCCTACGCAGCACTGCACCCAGCAGCCCCGTTGATAGAAGAGACTGAACAATTCTGCCTGTTTGCAGTTGGGGAGGTCACTAAATCTCGATTTAAAACCCCCCAGATCTTGCTGTGGACGATTTCACACCTTGAGGGTTTCCCCAGCGGCAGAAATCCTCTGCACGCACTCCTTGCTCCCACTGCCTCCCTGGAAAACGCCTCTAGCAGGCCAGGTGTGCTGGGTTCATGTTGGGAAAGAAACCCACACCCGAACTCAGAGCTGCTCCACCCTCTGCAGCACGCACTCACCTGCCTGAGACACAGGAAACATGAACCCAAGAACCTTGGAACTTTCCCCGGGATGGGGGTTTGGAGCATGTGAAGGGCTCCGGGATCTGCAGAGGAGAGAGGTCGGATGCACAAGGTGCAAATTCCTGGAGACTCCAGCAGTGATGGCTGGACTCTCGCAGGTCTTCGTCCCACGTTCCCCTAGGTCTGGGAGTAATGCAGGCCCCGGTCCCTGTGCCGGAGACAATGGACGGCTCCTGAGATCCGTCCCGGTGGAGCTTGGGCCCCTCTCCAGTCCTGGGGGGTGGGGATTTTACCAGAGAGCTAATGCCCCTGCGGCGATTGGGGCGCATGCACTGTGCTGTCCCCAGCATTTGCAGCCTGCGCTGCTCTGAATCATAACGGGAAGGAGGGAAAGGCCTTGCGTCAGCGGATGGAGAAAACGCTCCATGTTTACAGAGCTTTGCCATGTGAGGAATCCTCACAACACCCTTTCCTCCCCGGGGGAGAGGGGCCTGCCTGCTCCTGCCCAGCTGGAAACAGAGGGGAGCCTGTCTCAACATGTTACCAAAAAATACTCTTCCCAGCAGCGCCTCACAGGGAGCACAGAGTACGATCCACCAGCTGCAGCCTGACGTGGGCAATTCTAGGCCCCAGTCGACGAAGAACTGCCCCTTCAGAAGTCCCCAGCCCCTTTGCCAGGTTCCCAGCCAGGCTGGTCATAGTGTGATCCCAGGAGCGGGGAGTTTCTTTTACCCCCAGAATCCAGAGCTGTGATCGTGGAGGGGGTGCACAGATGTGTGTGTGGTGGGCGTTCTATTCTACTCAGGCCCCTGAAGATATAAATCATGATCAGGAAAAGGGGAAATGCTGTTATTGCTCTCAGAGAAATAAGCCCCTGGACGAGGCCTTTGTGGGTGGTGCTCAGAAAACGTGAACCTGCCAGAATCTGGGACGTCCAATGAACGGTGTTTTGTAAATACCCTCTTTGTCACTTCAGTAAATACCCTGTAATCTCTGCAGAAGTGCCCTCTGCTCTTTCTCCTTCTCACCACCCCTCCCATTCTCCTCTGTCTCCTCTTCCGTCTCTTGGTTGGTTTAGGAAGGGGAGGTTAGGGGGAAAAAAGGGAAAATAAACCTTTCCCCGTTGGTTAATTGCCGGGGCTTTGGGGGCACACGAGGGTGTTACACTGTTACAAGGTGTCAGGTTTTGCAATCTTGTCCTTTTTTCTTTAAACTTGTTAACAATTCATTTTCATGCTGGGCGACAGGAGCAACGCTGGTCCTAGAACAAGCTCTGCAGCGTCCAGCATTTGTTTCATTCGGAGATTTAACTGAAAGTGTCACGTTGATCAGATTCAAGAGTCATTCTAGGACTGGAACTGACCGCATCCCCCCTTGCCCACATCCCTTCCCACCTGTCCATCTGTCTGGCTGACTGCAGGCCGGAGATTCCTTATATAATAGCTAATCGGGAGCGGAGGGGGAATCTGGGCTCCATCTGTGCATTGTACAAATCTTAACTTGCCTGGATGATTGAAAAGAGCCTGGCCAGCAGCAGCTGCTTGCAGCTAATCTCCCGTGAGATGGTTTGTGATGTGGCTCTTGTGCTTGGAACAACCCCAGCCTGTCTGATTACAGCGAGGCTCCCGCAATCACATTTCCATTTTCTGTCATTCGGCCTCCTAATCCTCCCCTCAGACCCAGGAAGGTGCAAGCTGGTTTGCATGAGGAATCTGGGACTAAAGGAAAAGTTTTTCACTGGGAAGCAAATGAGTTTTTGCACTGCCACAACGGGGATCTTCCACCTCGCAAAATGAGGGGTGGGGGTTACTTTGCATTTAATACTGATATGGGAGACTCCACCTATGCTTAGCCCCAGGGTACCTGGTGGCACCCCTGCTCTGACCTGCTTCCTGTTGAGCAGGGGCCCATGCGGATCCCGAGTGGGAAAAGCAGAGACAAGGTCTGGGGCATGATCAGCTTTGTGCTGCACAAAGCATCAGCTTGGAAGGGACCCGCTGTGTGCTATGGACATTTTATATTCATGCTGCTGACTGTAAAATCCCCACTATTTTCCCAATGTACACACACATACACACACACACACACACACACTCATTCGGTTCTTGTTTTACTGTACACAGTTTACAAACAAACACAATTTGTTTATAAAAATCCAATTAGTTTTCAATCTTATTCTGCCTTCTCCTTATTTTACGTATGGAGAAATTAAAGTAAAATATTAGCATAAGATAAAGAGCGGAAGCAAATTTCAGAGGGAGACAGAGTAGGGGGTGAAGCAAGTCCCCGCCCCCACCCCCTAAGTCTTTAACAGGAACCGTCAGGTATGTCCAGGAAAGCCCCTGACCTCTCTGAGAAGTTTTCTGGGTATCTTGGTGACCGTGCAATTCTTTCTATGGTGGCCAAGCTTATGCTGTCTGTGTCTGTGCTCCTCTCTTGAATTGTTGTCGGGTGCTTGTTGGATTTCCGTGTTTGTAGCACTAGGCCTTTCAGCAACGTGTAGTGCTTTGCTGAGCCAGCGTTTCTGGTACAGTATTTATCTTCCACTTAACATTGGTTAGGTTTAAAATTACATGTTTAGCTTGTAACACAATTTTAGTAAAATCGCCACCATTAGCGCGCCCCCCCCCCGCCCCCCCCGTCCCCATGAAATACCAAAAAATAAACCACTAACGCTGCTCACTGCCAAGCCGCCGTCCGGCCCCTGCGCTGCTCTGAGCATGATCCTGGCTATTAGCATGCTCCGGAGGAAGGAGCCTTGTCTGGAATTTTCACTGCCCCCGACCCCAGCCCAGAACAGCCCTCGTTTACAACCCTTGTTTATTGACCTTCAGTGCACGCTGAAGAACTCTCTCTTTGGGCCGGCTCAGGTGTGGGATATGGTGCTGACAATCTGCATCTGCTGATGGAGTGGCATCCGTGCTTTTGGCTGCATTGTTAATTGATGGCAGGTGTCTATTGGGAGAGGTGTCGTTCCTGTTTTAAATACAAAATACATATTGACAATCAGAATTTTATTATTTCTCCTCACCGCCTTTGCAACAAACTCCTGCTTTATGCACCTGCCTGGTCCCTCCAGCCTGGTCAGGGATGTGAAGCAGGAGACCTTGGCAAGGCTGTTTGCTCCCTCTCTAGTGGATGGAGTCAGACGTGTATGGAGTGGAGGAATGCAGCACATCATGGATGTAGCTAGGTTGGAACTAGTTATTTAGCAGCTTTATGGCTTTCCTGCATTTCCACAGCTGCGGTGGCTTGGCTGGCACTGCGGGAAACACATTTTAGCTCTTCTCTTCCCTTAGCAGGGAGCTCCATTAAGTGGGCTGTGAGGTGTCACAGGAGCTGTGGAGACAGGCAAACCCAAGAGACCTGGTTTCGCCCACAGCTGTTCAGAGCGCCACATTTTCCCTGTGGCTGTAGCTTTCCTGCCCTGCTTTCAAAGGTCTCCCCAGTCAATTATTTGCTCCATGCTTTTGACTCCGACAGCTCCTCATGCACGTGTCAGGAATCATTAGCATCAGATCCGAGCTGAATGAGCAAACAGCTCTGCAGAGTACGCTGCATCTCAAAGGTCAGCTGCATCCCGGCTCTGCCCCTCAGCCACCTCCTCCCGGGAGAATCTGAGGGGGAGGCTGCGTGCGCTGCAAGATAGAACTTGCAGGATGCAAGGGCTGGGGAGTTGGACAGGGTGGTGGGGAGAAGAAGGAGAAGAGGAGCTCTGACCCGTCACTGGTATGTTTATTTGCGATGCAGCAGTGCCCAGAGGCCTCGTTTGGTGTTGAGTCCTCACTGTGCACAAACCCTGGGGACAAAGGGCTGGTTAAAAATCCACTGACACCCCAGTACACTAAACAGCACAAGTTACAGCTCACCATTATTAACCGATCGCATTGCAACTTAGGCTCCCAGCAAGCGCTCTCTACATTAAAATTCAACTTACTCTGTCTCGGCCTGGCACTGTCCCCTCCCCTCCCCCGGGTAACAGGGAGTCTTTTCAGTAAAGCCCTTGGTGCCTGCCTGGCTGCTCCTTCCCCAACCTTTATTTGATGGGGACAGGCGCTATATAGGCTATCTGAGCCCTGACACACCAGGAGGAGGGAGGGGAGGCCAGTGTGGAGCAGTGATGGCTCTTTGACCTCTCTCTATTAGACTCTTACTGTGGACTCAGGACCTGGTTGCTTTTTAAACCCTCCTTCCTGTTTTTAGAAGTTCCTCTGTGAGGGCTCGGAGGCTCTGGAACCTGCTCCCTGCCTTGGTCTATAACAGTCCAGATTTGGGGATGCCCCAGGTGCACTGAAAATACACCCGTGGAGAGGTGCAAGGTGTGCTTCCTGGCTGAGGGAGTGGGTAGCTGGCTGCCTGAGTCCCTGTGGCTCTGATCCTTTGAACGCTGCTGCGATTTAGCTGCATTTGTTTTTAGGTAACAGGGCTCACGCCAACAGGCCACGTTAGTACTTTAACCCCAAATAATGAAATCAAACACTAGGGCTCAGGAGGGTGCCGCTGACGCTGCCGAGCGTGGGGAGAGCCCAGAGGCTGCGGCAGGCAAGCGAGAACACTGCAAGGCTCGTGCCGTGCTGCTGTGGCGGGGCAGGATCTCAGCCCAGTGGCGTCCCGGCAGGCAGGAAGCTCGGCGGATGTGTCAACACAGGCCCAGCGGCCTGCCCCACTGCTCCTGGAAGAGCCCGAGCTGTCAGGCTTTGATCCCTCCAGAGAGCACAACAAGGCCAGTGCCCGGCTTGGCGCCCGGGCTGCTCCCTGTTCTTGTTTTTGCTCTCACTGGGGCAGCTTCGAAACTGAGGTGGCGATTTGCATTGCCAAGTGCAAGGTGTGCCCAGCGAAAGCGGGAGGTGCTGCCTGGGCAGTTGCTTGGGCGTGAAAGTCATCCTTGTGCACGTGCCAGCGGCTCACACAGACCTCAGGTGGTTCGTAAGCTGATGGCCACCAGAGTGGGGCAGGCCCCAGAGGACACACAACAGAGTGTGAGTGAGTGAGTGTGTGTGTGTGTGTGTGTGTGTGTGTGACAGCAGGCCGCAGGGTCTCTTCTGTGGCTCACGTCTGGTCGGCAAGGAGGAAACTCTCAATAAAGGCCGACCCACCCAGGCACCCATTATGTGACCAGACAGCGTGAAAAATAGGGACAGAGGGTGGGGAGTAATAGGCACCTATATAAGACAAAGCCCCCCAAATCGGGCTAGTCTCTATAAAATCGGGACATCTGGTCACCCTAGTCCCCACTGGGATGCCTCACGCCTGCCCTTTCCATTTGGTGCCCAGACACACTTGTCATACTGGTGGGGGGAGGCAGGAGGCAAGTTCTTCCAAGATGCCTTTGTTGCCATGTGAGGCTGCATTGAGGAGCAGGGACTGGCAGATCGGGGAAGGGAGGGGGCAGCTGGAGCCGCACGTCAAAGGGGCTGACAGAGCAAATGCCTCCACTGAACAGCACCCAGAGAGGGAAAACTCATTAGATTTAACAACGCAGAGGACATGCAGAGCGTGGCCCAGGAGACACAGGGACAGTGGAAACTTGCTTGTGCTGTATGCTACTTTGCACGGCACGGGAATGATTCTGACTGGGGTGCTCAGGAGGGAAGTGCAGCCTGGGCAGCAGGGAGGGATAATGCCACAAGAACATTTAGGCACTAATTGAATACCTTGACTGTTTATCTCTGGGATGTTTATTTTTTTTTCTTTTTTCATGAGAGCTTCAAAGAGCTGCCAAAAATGGCATGTTTGTTTTGTCCAGAGGGAGGGGAGGGGTCTCTTGTGGAGGGTGGAGGGTCATTCTTTGGCCTGAGAAAGAAGGACTGTTTTAGTCCCTGGGATGTGGAAAATCCCCCAGGCAGGACACAAATAAGCATATGGTGAACTCAGCAGGGCCTGTTTGCAAACAGTCAGGGGCATGTGACCCCTTCGACAGGATATCCTCTAGCAGGATGTATCCAATTCAAGTGCTGCAAAGTGCATTAGAGACTCTTCCTTAGAGACCAGCTGGTCACCAGGTATCAAGTTTGCAAAACTCCAAACACACCAGGCAGCGATGGCCTTTGTAATCCGGTGCACTTGCTCGCAGTTTAAAGAATTAATGAATCTCTTTGAAGCTGCCTTCACAGTTTCATCATTTTATTAGATTTCTTCTATTGTTTCTTCTCATCATCTCCCCTTATAATAGGCATTGTAGTACATGCCTCCTGCCAATGCTGAGGCCCTTGGAAGGTTCTGTGCAGCACAATCCCCTCCCCTGGCTTTCAACCTGGCCTGCACTTGTGAGATGCTCTTTCCAGTATCTTCTCTTAGCACACAACAGTTCGTGACCTGGAATCATGCCCCTAATGATTCCATCTGTGTTCATCCTGGGAGACCATGGCTGCAGCAGGAGTGGGAGCCACTGTCAGCCACACCTAGGGCAGCGGGACAGTGAGCAGCACCTGTTTATTGCGTAGCCTTTCTCCTTGTGCCTGACATTCATGTGCTCGGTTTCATGCCAGTCCAGCCGTCGGGACATGAACTGAGCCAGATGGCAAAGTCCTTGCCATGTAAAGCCGGACACAGACAGCTCAGAGCGGAACGGTTTCTGACTGTTCTCGTCCTCAGGATGCCTGTGCCCAGAACCCTGCTGCTGGCTCCAAATGCCAGGGCCGCCAGCAGGGGATGCTCTAGTGACTTGATACGTGTACACAGAGGAGAAATGACTCCGGGGCAGCGGATACGAATGAGGCCTCCCCAGGGCTCCCTATTTATTTGATTCCATGTCAATTCTTGTGCTACCCAGACTTGGCCAAGGGCAGCCCAGGCTAGGGCACCACTGGGGGGCTGAGGCCCTTATAGAGGGTACAAAGCATTAAGCCCCTTCCCCATGAGAGACCACGGAAGGCTTCCCCCGCCTCCGCACCAAGCCAGCTGTGTCTGGCTAACCCCAGGCCTGCAGGGACTACAGAGACTGTTCGGAAGTCTCTGTATTCAGCCCAGCCCTCCTGCTAAGGTTCCCTGGACAGCAGTCTCTGCAGGCTGCAGGAATGTGCTTGCCATCACCAGCCAGACACAAGCTGTCTCCAGAGTATGGATTCCCTTCAAGGCAAAATTCCTCCATTTCCTTGTTAGTAAATAAATTGCAGCCTCCTTATCAGATGGAAATGCTCATGTGACAGGGATAAGTGATTGCAAGAGGCCACCAGGCAGGTGTCAGAGATTAGTGCTGAATCCTGATTGCAAGGGCTTAGCTAGTGAGCCCCTCTGCAGTCCTGGGCTATGACTAGAGGCAGCCAGCAGATCTCCCTGCATGGGTTCATTGCCCTACCAGAGAATGCTGGATGAGAAGCCCAGGGTAGGATAAAGCAGTTTCCACTGGCTGAGCCCTGCATGTAATGGGCTTCACCCTAGTTTATGGGATTCCAGGTACTCAGGGCTGCTCCCGTTGGAATTAATCCAGGGAGCAAACGTGTGGAATGAGAGTCCGAGAGAGGCTTTGTGCCATAGAGGGGGCTGATCCTCCCCTGCGCTGTGGCCTCTCTGTGCTGCCTTTGCAGCATCAGGGGACTGGAAACGGCCTGCAGGGAACACCCCTGTTCACAAGGGCTCCCTTGCTGGCAGAGCACTGCTGGATCAGGGAAGCAGTGACAAGGTAGAGCAGCCCCTAGTCTGCTCTAACTGATGTGGGGTGGGGGGAATGCAGGGACTACAAGAGACAGCTGGCTACCCCAGCACAAGGGAAGGTGCAGAGAGTATGGAGGACAGCAAGAGCAGTCAGCTGCGAAAGGCGAGTACAGAGGCGCTGAGTGGGTGGAACTGTTTGGAACCATAGCAGGGCGGAGGCAGCCCTGTCTGGAACCAGGGATTTCAAAGGGTTTCACAATGAACTGTTGCCAAGTACTTCCCAGCTGCCTTTGTTTCGGGAAAACAATTTGCCAAGGCGTTCAGGGCTGGTCTCCCAGCTCTTCCTGAGGCGGCTTGTCTGGGAAACCCTGGCTTTCTTTTCCCCAGAACTCTCCTCTTCCTTGTCACCTGGGCTGTGGGAGGGGAAAGACCTGGAGGACATTTGCCCTGCCTTGCGCCCTGTAGCATGGCCGGCACATTCGCTCCGTGCTGCTCCCACACTGCGTCCTGTAGCATAGAGGGCATGTTCACCTTGCGCTGTGCCCTGGACAGAGTATTTGCTCTGCCCACACAATGCCCCAGATGTGACCCCCATGCACTCACTGAGTACTGTTGCCAATCCACCCCTCACTTCACCTCTAGCCAAAAGCCAGCAGGAGGCTGCTCTGATACCTGAGTCCCCAGGTTCCATTCAAGAATCCCATTCTGCTGGGCCCCTTCCCTTCGGAGCTCTGCGTGCGGGTGGTCTGCACTGGCTCTCAGAACTTCCTGGCCTAGATGGTGCTGCTCATGACAACGAGGAGACTCCCCTCCATCAGGCTGGGAGCCCCGAACTGTTCGGAAGTCTCTGTATTCAGCCCAGCCCTACTGCTAAGTTTCCCTGGACAGCACCCAAAACATGAGTTGGTCATAAGGAGAGGAATGGCCACGACAGTGAACTCAGTCTCCTTATTAGGCAGCTTTGCTGTCCATGCTGGCGTTTACGTGAGCTGAGTTATGTACACTTAGCCCCTGTTGATCACAACTCAAACCCTGCCGTAAACACGCCCGGACCCCATACTAACAATAGCCCCGTCTCATCTCACATATCTGCCAGCCATTTACCACCACTGTTCTCTTCCTGGGCCTCACGCTCGTTTGTCAGATTCCAGGCAGGCATCTAGTCACTGCTTCATAAACAGCAGGAAGGTATTTCCCACTGCCACTGCTGGCTCTGTTAGCCTGGCGGAGGGGAGGCTTATTATACTGGGAGCCTTTTAAAAGCGGCATTAATGGCTGTTTAGTTTAGGAAAAACAAACCCGGTCAAACACCCAACACAAGTGCAATCGGCAGAACAAACATTCCATGTATTGTGTAGTGCAAGTTTAATCATACGTTAGAAATTGCATAATTGAATTCTGGGCCTTGTGCTGAATGGCCCTCCTTTGCTCCAGCTCTCTTGAGAGTTTTAAATATCCCACGATAGGGCCCATGTCTCTCCAGTTGAAACTCTTGCTCGTCACTCTCGCAAACACATCTTTGTAGTGGCTGCTGTCTGGGCAAACCACCAGCCTGACCAAATCCCTTGGGACAGCTTCCAATAGCACGAGATTAGTTTCTGCAACTTCACAGCAGAAAACAGGAGTTCTTTATGAATATGAAGAACTGCCCATCCTGCTCAGCATGCAGATGTTCATGTGTGTTGTGCCCATGTGTGCAGGTAGGTGATCATGGCTTTCTGTGCCTCATTCTGCTGTGCAGATTGGCTAGAAGAATGGGGTCAGTTCACTACATACCCAGTCTCATGATTTAGTGCATCCTTACCTCTGCTGTCCATCTGATTCCCACTCCTGTCCCAGGAGCCAGGAGCGGGACTCATGAATACCAGTCTGCCTGCAATATGGTGCTCCTGGACCCTCAGTGACTGGCAATTTCACTGTCTGGGCTCCCTATTGTCTCTGTATTTAGCAGCCCAGTGGCAGGCGCTTCCTTTCTCGTTTGTCACATATGCAGGCAGACTAATGCCTCTGATTTCTCTGTTTGCTAAGGCTTAATTACTAAAAAATAACTGCCATGTGCCGACCTTGCCACCCACAGTCATCTGGAGTCCCTTTTTTTAATTGCTGTGATTTGTTGATGAATGCAATTTGCAGCAGGCCTTCAGCGGTGTGACAGGTTTCAATTAAAGCTGTCAGATTTATGTGAGGCGTAAGGAGCTGCGCATTCTGTGCCAACCATTAGCTCAAAAGCCCCTAAACCTTCCTCAGAGACCACAGCACACAAGTGGCTGCTTATGCAAATTGCTGTGTCCCTGCCCGACAGCCCAGATATATCAGGCATGGCAAAGAGGCGTGAACACAGACCTGCTGGTGCCATATAGCATCTTCTCCCCAAGCTTTGTAGTTTAGATTGTGAGTCTGTAAATTTAAAAGCAAGCCTGGATTGTGCTGTTTGGAATGCGCAACTTGTAAATTGCTTGGCACAGTCCTCCCAGACCAGCATATTTACGGTGTATGGTGTTATTTAAATTACAGCCGACAGCACTGTGTTCAAGGAGCAGTAAGATTTGCCTGGGTTCTATCAAAGGACTCAGGTGCAAGGAAAGCCCTGCTCATCCCCTGAAGTCCTGGAATGCAGCATTCTCAGGTGCTTTGTGGTGATGGTGACTGGAGCACACTCAGCGGAGAGAGGATTTTAGGAGAATAATGCTGTCAATAAACCTCTACTGAGCAGGTGCATTTTTCAGAGACTTATAACTTGGCCACACTTGGGTAGATGGTCACAGGGATGGCAAAAGACACCTCCCTGACACTGTGGGAATCACCCTGCCAAATTCCAAGTATGTCCTGCAAAGCCTGGGGGTGCTGGAGCTTCTCAACAAAGCAATTGTAAGAATTTTTTAATATGGGCAAAACAATGTATTTTTCATTAACCTCCTCTCAGAAAGAGCTGAACTGGTTTAGACGAACCTTTTCACACATTTTCAGCCTGAGGCAGGCACATGGCATGGAAAATCTGAGCCTTGAACAGTTTAAGTTTGGCCAAATTATAAGCAACTGAACATGGAGGCTTGTGATGGAAAGTCTGAGATCGCCTTGCTATAGGAGACACTGTAATGAAGGAGCAGAGGATGTTTCTGGCAGCTCCTTATTACTCCTTGATAGATGCCTGTCTGTCATGTCAGTATGTCACGTGATGGCTGGTCTTGGTCTTTTGGGGCAGGCCTGCAAGACAGTTTCTTGTTCCTCGCCCCTCTTTGGCCATTGTGGAGTGTTGAGGACCGCGTTGGAATTGGAAGCTGTCACTTTAAGCGTGGGGTAGTGCCCTGGTCTGCTTGTAGGCTCCGGAGTGAAGCATGTGCTCTAGGACAGTCTGGAGAGCATGGAGCATTGAGCATAGATCAAAGGATCCTGAAGGAGAAACATCTAAAACAGGCCTGCACAACATGCTGGCCGGAGGCCACATGCGGCCCGCACGGGCTCACTGTGCGGCCCGCGCGGAGTGAGTAGGGGTGAGGCAAGCCAAATGGTGGGGTGGGGAGAAGCAGATGGGGGCGGGGCGAAGGCGGGGCTTTTCGGCCCACAGATGGTTTTTTGTAGTAATATGGCCCTCGCTGCTTTCCAAGTTGTGCAGGCCTGATCTAAAGGCTCCGGTGACATGAGGGGAGGAGGCAGCTCCAATCAGTTCCACCTCCAGCCCTTCACTTGCCAGCACTTTCTATAGCTCAAAGCTTCCTTTCATTCACACACAACCTGAGGAGTAAGAAACTGCTGAACCGCAAGGGACCCCTCGGCACCTGAGGCCACCTCAAACCTGCACCTTTGTTGCCTTCACAACCCTGTTGTTGCAAAAACTGCTTATTTCCTTTGGAGTTCAGTCCAATATACCTCAAAGGACAGGCATAACTCAGTAGATTTCTGGAAAAACAAGATTTATTGCAAGCAATAAGGAGTCAGAGGGGGTTATCACCCAAACAACTGGCTCCCCTCAATACATGTGTGAGGATATTTTATACCCCTGTGTTGATAAGGGAGGGGGGACTTTCAATCCACTTACACAGGTGGGAACACTTAATGGCTATTACATCCATTGTTGGTATTAATCTATTTCATTTACCTGTCTGGTAAACAGGAGGTTCAAAACACTTAGGGGTACTTAGACACTATGACGCCTGCACATCTGTGACAGGGTGAATGCAAGTTTAAAATGCATGTTAAACTAGGGGTCAATAGTACATATACAGGGAGTGAAATTATAAGTCTAAGGTTATTTTAAAATCATACTACAACATTCTAAGTTACATTTTCCTAACAATCATTTTCTTAACACGGTCTTGCTGCCCTTGGAACTTAGTCACAACACTGGCTTTGACGAGCTTCTTCTCAGAGCTAAGAGGAGTTGGCCACTCCTGGAGGAGAGCAGTCCTGTCACATGCTCTGTGCCCTTTTGTGGGTTTGAGCTGATTTGCCGGTGCCATGGGAAGAGGTTCTCTCAATAAGCAAATGTCCCTGCATAGTATCCTTGGAAGAACTCGCAGGGGGCAGTATGGCATCATTCCCAGGACAGCAATGTCGTTCCTATGCCACTAAACTGAACTCGGTTATTGTCTGCCAGGGCCACGCACTGGAACAACCCCCCTTTTCCTTTTGACTGGAGGTAACAAAGTAAAGAGGTGGGTCCTTGTACTTCTCTTAGTGCCCCTTCAAGCACCCTGCCTGCTGCTTGGCTCAGGATCCTGGCCTTAGTGAATAGCTACATGGAAGGATGAGATTATTGCTGTGTGCCCATAGCCAGTTGGATCAATCAGCAATAAGAGAAACTCACTAAAGAGCAGGATTCGCTAAAACATTTGTGGGCTGAGAATTCCAATCAATTATTCCCCATTAAAGAAAACTGTGTTGTACAAATGGTAGAGAGACGGAAAAGAGTTAAACTGCATACCAAAAATACTCTCCTCCTGCACCCCCTCCTCCTGCAACCCCTAGGACAGATTACAAATTAAATATATTTATTGTGTGGAAAAACTGTAACAATTAATATAGGGCATGATACCACAGAATATACTGCAACAGAGTAGGCCTTGCATTCCTGATGGAAAATATTTATTATTGCTTGGAGAACTGTCATGTTTTGAAGTTTTGGTGTTTCAATTGGTGGAAAATCCTATTGCAGAGTGAAACATTACGGAGCTTGGACCTCTGAATTCAGAACTGAACTTGGCATCGCAGGAAACAATGTCTCTTCCACATTCCCTGCACCTCCCAACCTACTCTGCAGAGCAGCAACCTCGAGTTATACAGAGGCAAACTCCTCTGGGCTTCTGCTGAGTTCTCTCTCCCATTTATTCCTTGCAAATTAAGCGTAATGTGTGTGAGAAGATGTTGAGTGTGGAAAGCTTTTATGTTATTTCAATGGCAGTAAATACCCGAACTTCAGCTGATTTAGCTAATTCACTAGACTGAATCCCAGGTGTCGAGGGAGGGTCTGATGCGTGTCACAAACCCATCATTTGGTGCTGATGGGGAGTGATTATAGTCCAGATGGTGAAATTAGGCAATTGGTTTCTTCTCCTGGGCTGAGCTCATTAGGGAAGGGGGTTTAATCACAGAATCAGAGGCAGGAAAGAGCTGACAGGTCACCAGGCCCTCCCCCTGCTGCCTGGAGGCTTGTGGCTCTAGAATATTCATGAAGTTTAGGGTTTTATGTAGCCTTTGCCAGGGTCTCTCTGTTGTTGACTCCCCTTGCCCTTGGGAGACTACTATAAGTCCTGGCTGTTCACTGTCCTGAACTTTTCAACAGCTTTGAGTATGTCGTGTCTTATAAACAGATGCTCCGGGTTTACCCTCTAAGTACATACTTCCTCCTCTCCCCCCGCAGTGAGGCCCTGCAGAAATTTATCCCCTTGAGTGATGCTTTCGTCACTCATTCTCAATCCTCTTCCTCCAATCCCTTTATCGGTTCCTTGGCCCTTCTCTGAATTGCTTCTGGTCGATGAACACCATTCCTAACCTGAGCTGCCATAGTGTCTGCTTCCATAACAAGCTCCAATATTTAGCGCTTCTGCACTCGGCCAAAAGTATTTTCTCCTAGATGCCCTGCAGTAAGAGCAAGCCAGATGGTTGCGGTTCTGGGAGGGCAGCTGAGCACAGACTTGCCTTGTCCAGATTTGGCTGGTGATTTTGTTACTATCCCAAGGAAGCAGTTGAGGTAGAACAAAGCTCTTCCTCCAGACTCCTGGAGACACACACTATGTAGCCAAAATACTTCCTCTGCTTGCATTTAATGGGCAGATTTCTATCTAATTACTGCACTACCTGGAAAAAATGAGGGCTGGTAATTAGTAGCAGAACGTTCTTGAGCACTAAATTGCTGGTATCTCTGTGTGTGGGGGAGAGGGGCAGCTTCTGTACAACTCCGTGCTCCTCCTCCAAAGGTCGTTTCTTGCAGAATATTCATTGCCAGTGACTTCCTTGTTTCCTGTCTCTGTTCTAAAACACAGCTTAATATTGCTAAAATACAAACCGGATGATAATGAAGTGCCCAAGCCCTGTTAGTGCCCTTTCTTGAATGGCAAAGAGTTCTTCTGTCTCCCTCTGCTTTCCATCCTGGCCATTTGGGATGTGCCCTGTGCACTCCCTCATGACCCACCCCTTGGTTCACAGCCCTTAGGAAACCGCTGAGTGCCCATGATTGCACTACAGCAGACAGCAGCGGACCTAGGACCCTGCCTGTCTAGGGCTTGTCTATGGGTTTAATGCTGTGTTTGTAGTTTGCATCCATATCCAGCACAGTTACAAATAATGTTCAAAAAACGTGCACACAGGGGCGAGCAAGGACAGCAAGCCGCAGGGGGCGGCCTGTCGGTCTCTGTCAGGGTGGCAGTCAGGTCGGCGTTTGGCGGCACGCCTGCAGGAAGTCCGCCGGTTCCGCGGATTCGGCGGCATTTCGGCAGCGGGTATGCCGAAGCCGAGGGACTGGCGGACCTCCTGCAGAAACGCCGTCAAATCGACCAGTGGACCTCCCACAGGTGTGCCGCCGAAGGGCGCCTGACTGCCATGCTTAAGACAGCAAAAAACATAGAGCAGCCCCTGCGTGCACAGAAGATGAGCTAAAGGCTAGTCTGTGCAGTTAGTTTATAGGCAAGTTCTGCTAGCTCTGCTGTTTGCAATAGAATTCCAAATACTGGGTAGGGAAACCATGCTAACAACGAATGTTTTGGGAAACCTTGTTAGGTATAGTTCTAACAGCTGGGACTGGGAACATGGATGTCACAGACAGCAGCATTTAGGACCTGGCTCCCAGCAGCACAGCTCAGGGATTACATAGAGACACACACCCATAGCTATCCTGTACGTTGTTAACATTACTCTCCCTCCAGAACAGTGTGAGCAGATATTGAGGTACCTGTAGCTTTCCAAGCATGTCTGCCGTGTCCCCTAGCACATGCAGCCTGACACTATAGTGGTAGGTGCAGACCATGACCATCCATAAACAGGTCAGTTTCTATTGCATTTTAGGGTTTGCTTTTGTGTTCAGAGCTATCACAGTTTCCTTGTGTCAATGCCATTAATTCAAGGGCTGAATAGCTACCCATAGATGCTGATGAAGAATTTGCATGAGAGAGGTGATAAGTGAATAGCCCTTGATTGCAGATAAACACTGCTGGCATATCTTTCCTCCTCAGAGGATATAGAGCTTGTATTTGTAGTGCCTGTTATAAAATCACTCTTCTTCCTTTGCATTCCTAAACCAGAGGTAAATTCCTTACCTCTGTGTTGTCATTCCCCGAAGACACATTCCAGACCTCTGGCTGCAAAGGACAGTTTCTGTACTGAACAGGGTCCCTAGTAGTCTATTGATTAAACTAGAAATGTTTCCAGCTAGCAGCTGTTCCTAAAAAGTCAAGTTCTGGAAGGATAAAATGATAGAGAGTCCTGGGCAAGGATGAGCAAGAATAACCCATTATTTCCCCATTGTCTTGTGCCTGAGAGGAGGTGGCTATAGAAACAGAGGGTGCTCTGTGAACCTTTATGGGCCACTAACTCACCCGTTTCTGAAGATCAGTCCAGCTCTAGGACCAGCAGTGTCCTTTGCAGATGTCCTGTGCTTTCAGAGAGACCACTTGGAAACAAGCAGTTTCAAGAGCCTCTGACATCTTTCGTGCTGAAATTTTCCTTTTCTTCTCGTGGTGTGAGGCATATTGGATGGCTTGTTATCAAGAGCAGACTTCAATTTTATGTCAGCTACTAGGATAAGCAGCAGCAGCCCATGGCAAGTCTCTTGCTTGCCTGTATCTTGGCAAACCGATTAGTCTGCATGTATCAGTGCCTAGTGTGAGCCTGCAGATGGGGAATAATTATGTGGCCTTTTATTGTTCTCTATCACTGACAAATCGGAACATACCCTCAGCTCCCCCCGAGCGTACCCTCTCCCACTGCACTCATATCAGCATCTTCTGACCCTGGGCTGCTGCCCAGACATCCATACAAATGGGCTCATCAGTGAGTTCTAATGGGAAATCACCCTTCCTTCTTCAAAGCTCCACAAAACAAAGAAGCTTATTGATTTCTGCAGCTTGCAACTGGGATCTCATAAAGGATTACAGGGATCTAAGAGCCACAGAAAAGCGGCTGGAGGTTTGAATTTCTCAATGAGAAGAATAATCCCCAGCAAATTCCCCTGGGCTTCATAGCTCTGAAGCATCTGGCACTGGCCACTGTCAGAAGACGGGATACTGGGCTAAATAGACCATTGGGCTGCCTGACCCAATGTGGCTGTTCTTATTGGTGACCTTCCTGGAGACCGTGGGAGGACACTATAGGGTCTTGAAGTTCCAGATGAAGTGGATGTGCTGTAATATATTGAACAAACTGCAAAAGATAGAGAGGGGAGGGGTTTAGGAGTGGTAGTGGTATTAGTCTGTATCAGCAAAAGGAACAAGGAGTCCTTGTGGCACCTTAGAGACTCTCAGGGGATAGATCATGAGAATTGCCATGCTTCCCGCTCATTACAAATCACTGTGGTGCCTTTTCAGTATTGACAGGTATCATGTGACTAAATTTCACCCAAGTTGCCAACCAGGGTGCAAGTTGAGAAGGGGGCACCTAGGACATGGACTGAGATCCCCCCAACTCTTGTCACTACCGACCTGCCCTGAGAATGAACTGGTGGCTTAGAAGTGAAAGGCTCCCTTTGAACTGAGCCTGTAGTAGCCATAAGCCAGTTTTAATGATTCCAACATTGTGGTTTTTTATAGAAAGCTAGGAACTGCTAGACTGATTCAGCCCCAGTGGTCCATCTCCAACAATGTCCAGTACCGGATGTGTCAGAAAATGGTGCAAGAAATTCTGCAGTGGTCAGTAATGGAGCAAGATGCCCACAGAGAGATTTTTTTCCAAACCCAATGAAGGAACAGTAATTCACACCATGTAGAGTCTAGCACAGGAGTTTATTACGCACACCAGTGGCGGAGTGTCACTTTGCTTATTAGACACTGCAGAACAATTCATGACAATAGATTATATAGGGTGTTCATTGAGCGGAGAGAAGCGTCAAGGATGCATTTTTCCCAAGCCCCTGGATAGGTTCTAGCAGCAAGACAAGCACAATAAGCCAATGGTTTAAAGATTACATAATGGCTCCACCCATGGCCCAGATTAATTTATTGCTGACACATAGGTAATTACCCCCAAACTATGTCTATTAAGGTGTATAGGTTAAATCCTAATTTTGGGGTGCAAGGGAATGAGATAGCAGCTCTCCCGGTTGACCAGTAGGTACATTCCTGGAGACTTTAAACAAAAAAGCAGTAGTTAGTACTTGACCATAACAATTGTTGATAAGTTTACCTTTGCATTTCTGTGGGCTAGGATTGGCATACATCTGTGAGGGGAGGGTGTCATAACTCATGTTAATAATATTAGGCCTGTCCTCGAACTCTCTCTGGGATCTGAGGGGTATTGTACAATTATCTCCTCCCTGCATTAGGGAGTAACCGTGAGGCCTTTCTCAGCACTTGATGTGTTTATAACTCATGATAAGGATGGCCAGTTACATTTGGAGTTATGCTAACTCCACTCAGTGACTTAAAACACACAGGGTTATCTGTTGACCCCAGCTTTCTCTTAGCCACATATTGTTCTCTGTTAGCCAGGGCCCCAGCCAAGCTGTGGACTTTGGGCCTATATGAAAAGTTCTTAGCAGAAACTGTAGTTAATTTCTTACATTCACAGCAAATGGATTTTGGCCCTTCACCCAGGTAGTTAGAAACTGGCTTATTCCCTGAAGCACGAGGCTTTTAATCCCATGCCCCTTCATGCCCATCAGTATTAATGCAATTCTGGGTGGTGGTGTTATATATATGAAAACTCAGTCCTTTTCTGGATCCTGCTTCGCTCTTGGCCTCCACCGTATCTTGTGGCAATGAGTTTCAAAGGCTAACTGTACATTCTGAAAGTGTTCCCTGGTGTCAGTTTTAAATATTATGCTTTTCAAGCTCATTGACTGTCCCTTTGTTCTTGGGATAGGAGCAACCAATCTACCTGTGTCACTTTGCTCACAACACAGACAGGAAAACACAGCACGTACTTCCGTGTGATATCCCATAATGTAGAGGGGAGGTTGTGCTACACACTTGTATTTACATGGCTAATCCATTCTGAATAATTAAGTGATTTTCCATGCAGATACAGAACAAACACCGGAACTAAATGCCACATCATCACTGCTCATTCAGTTAATAATTTCCTAATGAAAAACAAGAGCTAATTGTATCCAGTGCCATATTTTACATGAACTTTGCAATGATTCTGACAGCGATGGTGCAATTTGTCCTGGAAGATACTAAAGCTGTCTGCGTTCTAATGTCTTGTGAAGCACCCGCTTCCCCAGCCATTAGTAACATAAATGTGTTTGATTTACATTCATTTTATTAGTTTGGCTTCTCCTCTGGACTTAACATTTGTAAATTTCCCTAGTAGAAAGGAAGATTATGTGTGTGCTTGGATAAAGTCCCCCAAGTACATGGGTGTGTCTAGATAGGACCCACCCACCCCGTTTGTTTGGATGGAAACCCCCCCTGCACTTAGCAGGCATGTCTGCTACTATTTCTCTCACTCTAAGGCAGGCATGATTGCTGACCTGCTGTTCTGGAAAGGGAAGTAAGAACAGCCTCAGAGTGGATACAAGCTGGTGTATTTGGGCTCAGAGAATGCCTTAGCTCTAGAGGCATGTGAAATCCACCCTTCAGTAGAGGAATTTTACAGATTTTCCTTTAGACTCAGCAGTAAGCCCAGTCCCATTAGCAGAAGGTGCTGTCAGCCCAGCAGGTCACCTGGTTCTCCTCTGTTAGCTCTTACCTGATTTACTGAGTGCCCTCCCCATGCTCTGAGACTCATGAAGCCCAGAGCATCAAACTAAAAGCAGGAAACTGATTTTATCTCAAAGTTTGGCCCAGCAGAGAAGTCAAGCTATGGTCCTAAATCTGAAGAGGCTTTGCAGGACCCTTTCTAACTGGCTGCCTCCACGCAACCTCCCTAGGGCTGCTTTTAACCCCTTTTCTGCTAGTGTGGGGGCAGCTGCCCCATCACAGTTCCCCATGGAGGTACTTATATCAAGTCACCCCTTAATCTGGTCTTTGTTAAGATAAATGGATTGAGTTCCTTGAATCAATCACTATATGGCAGGCTTTCTAATCCTTTAATCATTCCAGTGGCTCTTCCCTGAACCCTCTCCAATTTATCAACATCCTTCTTGAATTGTGGGCACCAGACTTGCAGCCGTTGTGCCAATACCAAATAGAGAGGTAAAACAGCCTCTGTACTCCTGCTTGAGATTCCTCTTTTTATGCACCCCATGATCACATCTGCTCATTTGACCACAGTGTAATACTGGAAGCTCACGTTCACCTCATTATCTGCCACAACATCCAAATCTTGTTCAGAGTCACTGCTACCCAGGACACAGTCCCCCATTCTGGAAGCAAGGTCGATGTTCTTTGGTCCCCGATGAATACATTTATATTTAGCTGTATTAAAATGACTATTGTTTGCTTGTGCCCAGTTTACCAAGCGATCAAAAACTCTCTGAAGGAGTGACCTGCCCTCTTTTTTATTTGTCACTCTCCCAATATTCGTGTCATGTGCAAACTTTATCAGCGATGATTTTATGTTTATTTCCAGATCATTGATAAAGATGTTACATAACACAGGGGTAAGAATTGATCCCTGTAGAGCTCCACTGGAAGCATGCTTGCTTGATGGCAATTCTCCATCTCATTTATAGATGCATTTTGAGACCTATCAGTTAGCCGGTTTTTAATCCATTTAATGGGTGCCATGTTTTGGAAAATGGCCTCTGGAGCTGCAAAGCATGCAGGTTATTGTCTGTGTGCACCAGTATCACCAACTTTCTTTGCCAGGCCTCAGGAGATTTGTATTGCCATGTATACATATCCAGCTCTCCAGCACTTCCTATAACACTGCCTTCTCCTTGGAGTTGGTTATGAACACACTTGTATAGCATCTCTTTAAAGAAATCCTGCAGAACTGGCTCCAAATGGAACATTTCATGTGCTGTGGCAATTCATTCGCCATTTGTGTTTTCTTAATATCCCTCTGGAATGGGTCAGAAAGTTCACTGTGTGAATACCAGTGGTGGAATGCGTCTAGCATAGTAATATACATCCCAGTGCATGATTTATGGGCCATAACCTATCAGATTCATTAAGGTGTCAGTGTTCAGATCACATATATATCATTCTAATTCTGGCCTTAGAATGAATAATGTTGCTTCAGTAACAGATCCACAGGTTTGAAGGATAAAAACATTTTCCACTGTTAATCAGCCCAAGAGACATTAATATACACACAATGCCCTGTGTGATTTCTCTGTATGTTTGTGCACATAGAATTCTTCCTTTGAAGGCTGTATACTGTTGTCTAGAACTGCAGGTAGAATACTGTTTCACAAACACAACTGGCAATTCAGTGCATGGGGATAAGATTTAGGAAGCTGATACCAATAGTTCAAAGATGCAGCCCATAAACCAACTACAGAGCTTTTGCTGAAGTGCAGAGCAAGAATTTTGAGCAGGGACCACCTGCCCTGCCTCTTGTAGTTATATAACATCCTGGCTCACAGACAGTTTTGGCTCAGGGTTTGTAAGAATAATCTCAGACTGTGAACTCTGGGGTTAAGATTTGCTGATGGTTTAAAGGGTCAGGCCTTGAGCTGTGGCTTGAGAAGAGCAGATGTCAGACCCCGCAGGACTGTAGTCTGGTGCAGATGTGGGCAAGTTACGAGAAACAGCCTCAGATTGGGACATGCTGGCAGAAAATTACCACAAAGGCATCACCTCAGATGCACCAGAGCGGGAGCTTTAGGACACCACTGAAAAGGAGCGGCTGGAAACACACTAGCCCTGATCACCTTAAATTCCTTCACCAAGCAACTTTCATAAAGCTTCCTGAAGAATCCCCTGCCCATCTCATTTGACCAGGGCTCATTCTGCACCCATGTCTTGTGCTGGGAGACTTCGTTATTTGTTGCTCATGTTTAATCCACTCTACAGGGTCATGGGCCTGTGTTAATAGTGACAATAGCAGCTGAACGACACACTGTTCACTAGGCATGTGACGTGCACTCCCCCATTCTCCAGACCGCCGCTCGAGAGGGGCACAACTGGCACGGTTTCAGCAGCAAGGAATGCCAGTCACAGGGCAGCTGGACAGGCATGAAGACAGCCGGAATGTCTGGTCTGATGCCAAAGCTGGTCCTTTCCCTCTCTGTTTCCAGGTACGTCACCCTTTCCAGCAAGGCTGCCCTTCAAACCTGACAGAAGCTGTTTGTTTTCTCTTTCAAATAATACCTCAAACGCTGGCTTCCCTCTCCTCTTTCCCATGAGAGAGGGGGCCAGTGACCTGCTCACCTAAGGGAAAGGTATGTGAGACGCAAGCACTTTAATTCAGAGAGAGTTCATCGCCTCGCACTCCTTCCTGCATGCTTCCTTCTCAGCATTAGTCACTGCCATCTCTCCTGAGTACTGGGTAGGCCAGTGAGTCACCTCTAGAGGTTGAGGGAACTGGGCTTATTGAATCTGCAGAAAAGAAGAGTGAGGGGGGATTTGATAGCTGGTTTCAGCTACCTGAAGTAGGGATTCCAAAGAGGACGGAGATTCTAGACTGTTCTCAGTGGCAGATGACAGAACAAGGAGTAAGGAATCTGCTTCCTTAGAGGTTTTCAAGACCCAGCTTGACAAAGCCCTGGCTGGGATGATTTAGTTGGGGTTGCTCCTGCTTGGAGCAGGGGGTTGGACTAGATGACCTTCTGAAGTCTCTTCCAACCCTGAGATTCTATGATTCTATGACCCAGCTTGCCTCTGGAACACAGGTGGGGCATGTAGTCCATCCTCAACAGACAGCAAAGGGCATGTATGATGTCGTATATCCATTAAAATAAGTACAAGACTATCCAGAAGGCTTCTGCCATGAAGGTGCTGCTGGCAACTGGAGAGCTCCTTCGGTTTATGCTAATAATTAAAAAAATAAAAATGCAAATGAGGGCAGTTAACAGCTGGGTCATAATGATCTCATCCTGGCAGAGTCTTTGTCTTATCGAGGAAGCCCACCTTGCGGGACTGTGATACACCCTGACAGCCTTGAAAGTGATGGATGGGTTACTTTGTTTGCTGAGTAAGATGCTGAATATTTTATGAGCCGCCTTGTTTTGTTTTTAACCTGCCTCCTGCATCGCTCAATCTGTCACCATCGCTGGACAATTTAATCACCGTAATGAGGCTGTCACAATGGAGCGAGTTCTGCTGCTGTCTGTGTCGGTGGGCAGGGAATATTCCTTCTCTCTGCTGCTCCTTTCTAGAGTTCATCTCCTTTAGCCTCTTCAATGCACGAGGCCTGTCGGGGTATCCTGAACCTGACCGACTATGACACAACTTATGCGTAGGAGTAGGTGTGACCTAGAACCAGCTTTTCACAATGGCCCCCCTCCTTGAATCATCAGCAGAGTTCAAACCTAGAGCCTTCAGTACTAAGAATGAGCCTCTACCTCAGTAACTTCTCCAACTGGCAGCTCTAGCAGGCTCTTATCCTCTTACCTAGACCAGCCACTAGAGGGAAACAAAAATCACACTCTGCTAGTATGGTTTACTTAAGGGCATGTCTTCTGTAGCTGCATCCATTAGGGGTCAGCACACAGACATCTGAACAAGGGGGGCTGTTCAGTAATGTCCCCTTTAAAGGACAGTCTAGCCTGCTCAGGGTAACTCCTCTGGTACTTATACAGCCTTTGATAACTGGGCTCTCGGTCTGTAATTTCTGGCACACTCAGGTGTGAAATTCTAGTGGGATCCCTTGGAGAGGTGTTGCCATTTGGCAGGTGTGTGCTACTCTGAAGATTACAGAAGTCTTTCATTTCCTGTGGCTGTCACACATCCTAATTGAAGAGGGAAAAGCCTTTTCCACACATCCTGTCCTGCCACCTCTCTGTGAAGGGCCTAGTTTTAGTTTTACACGGCAGCCTCTTTCATTCCAGTGTCTTCACTCCCAGACTGGAAAGAAATGTGGTACGAAAGAGAGACCCTTGCACCGCTGGGCCCTCTCTCTAGGGGTCATTTTGGGGTGTGTTTTGCAGGAAGCATTACTGGCGCACAGCTGAAGTGAAACATTCACCAGAGAGGACCATGGTCTTTGAGGCTTAATCCCTTACAGCCTCTCTCTGAAGTAGGTTAGCGTCATTCTTACCCTGGATTTTTTGATTGAAGAAGCACAAATTGGTCTAAGATCACACAGTGAGTCAAGGGTGGAGCTGGATCAGAACCCATATTAAGGGTCCAAAGGCAGGTGCAATCTAGCATAAAAATATACTAACAGAAACACAGCCATGGGAACGAGGGACCATCCTTGCTTCCTTTTTGCTTGTAGCATGCGTGGTGCTGAATTTAGCATTTACTGGTTTTTCATTGATTTTTATGTCAAGATTACATCTCTGTCTTGAAGCCTTTTCTCTGCTTTTCCCTGCTGGGTTTTCACTGCTTTGGTGCATTAGGAGAAGAAATTATTTTGAGCAGAAAATAACTTACACGCCGGCTACACATACACTTGGATGCCCGGTGCTGCTCCAGTGTCCACAATAGGAATTCTTCTCAAAGACTTGGCTCCCAGCTTCCATGAAAAATCAGGGGCCCAATTCCCATTACCTCCAATTTGTACTATTGAATGTCTCCCCCTACATGCAGAATAAAATGAGATGGAAATACCTCAAGCCATGGGTCTGCCAGGGGACATTTTGGCAGCTTCTCTCTGTCCACCTCAGGATTTCCATCACATGAAGGCACAGAATTTGTCAATATGTGCGAGTGACCATCCTCAAACTCCCCCATCTACAGGGCTCCATACAGTGCCTCCTGCCTCTCCAGGATTTGGGATGTGATGGCTGTGGGCAGGGACTGTCTCTATGTGTTTGTGCAGCCCTAAGCACAAGGAAGCCCTGGCACTGCTTGGCACACTTGCTGGGACTCCGGCACTGCCCCACTGCTATCCCACCTGCTGGCAGTGCGTCATGACCACCCCAACCATTGGGGCCGGGTTCTGCTCCATTGGTATTCTTTGGCCAGTTTGCCGCAATGTGTAGCTGCCTTTGAATGATGTATTATCTGCTGGATTATTGATGGAAATACACAATAAATATACTGTGAACAGGTGGGACCCGCTCTGCTGCAGTAATGGGATCTCCCAGGTGGGTTAACATCTCGCCTTGCTCCACTGCTGGATAAAATCCCTCGTGCTGATTTGCTCATCTGCAGAAAACCTTGTTTGTGTTTAATGAGAGACGTGTGTAATGCAGAAAACATGGATTGTTTTGCTTGTGAGAGGAGGTGAATTGAAATAGGCTTAAAAGAAGCTGCAAGCGGAGCTTTGTTCTCAGTGATGAGATTCCAGTGTAATGCCGGCTTTCATCTAAGCTTTGGCCTAAAGCTCCAATCACGGTGAGCACATTATCTCACCGCAGAATAACAGCAACCTGAGCAGCTGCTGGGGGTTGATGTGAAGCTGAAAGCTTCCCTTAACTCTTTGCAACGCCTCTCGCAGGAGAAGAAGCTGTTTCCAAACTGATGCTGCTTTTTATTTTGGGCGGGTGCAATCTTTGAGTCTGTATATGCAGAGACCAAGGAGCAGGCAGGTCATAGTGTCCCTCTGTATGCACCTGGGATGGTTCTGAGCACCACCTTACCAGAAAGATATTGACATTCAGGAAGAAGTTCAGAAATGAGCCATTGACTCCTGAGGAAATATTTGAAAAAGCTAAACTAAAGATGGGAATTTCAACGTGTCCACCTCTCTTTTGTGTGTGTTCTCTCCCTCTTTTGTGTGTGTTTGACTTGTTTCATCTTCTAGGAAACAGGAGCGAATTTTAACAACAGCACCAGCCCATCTTAACGAACTCTTTTTCCCTAAAATGATCGTTAGTACCATCCAAGAGACTGTCAAACATGGCATTTTTCCTTCTAAAGATTCTATAGCTAAAGTGAAAGGGAACAAGGCATGTTGGTAAATAATGCCTATTTAATACTTTACATTTCAAATGTTTTAACTGGTTTTCCTTTTTCTGTATCTTTACTGAAAGGTTAAAAAGAATTTGAATGGCAGGTTGAGGCAGGGATGCTGGAACAGTTTTTATAGTGGGGGTGCGGAGAGCCATTGAACCAAACTGTAAACTCTGTACAGAATGGAAACCCCTTCAAGTGAGTGTGAACTGCAGCACCCTCAGGAGAGTTGCTGAGACACCGCAGTCAAACAATCTTACTCCTCCACTGCCATGTGGCACAAACCTTTGGAGCTTGGAAGGGATCTAAGTCCTCCTGCACAAGATATAAACGAACCTCTAACTGGATGGGGTCAGGCAGATACTTGTAGGGGCAGCTTATTCCATGGTTTACCCCCAATGGGTTCTTGCTCCAGTCTCTGATAGGATAGAGGCATATAAAATCATGAATAGTGTGGAGAAAGTGAATAAGGAAAAGTTCCTTTACTTGTTCACAGAATATAAGAACTAGGACCACCAAATGAAATTAATGGGCAGCACGTTTAAAACAAAAAAAGGAAGTTCTTCTTCACACAGCGCACAGTCAATCTGTGGAACTCCTTGCCTGAGGAGGTTGTGAAGGCTAAGACTATAACAGGGTTTAAAAAAGAACTGGATAAATTCATGGAGGTTAAGTCCATTAATGGCTATTAGCCAGGCTGGGTAAGGAATGGTGTTCCTAGCCTCTGTTTGTCAGAGGGGGGTGATGGATGGCAGGAGAGAGATCACTTGATCATTACCTGTTAGGTTCACTCCCTCTGGGGCACCTGGCATTGGCCACTGTTGGTAGACAGGATACTGAGCTGGATGGACCTTTGGTCTGACCCAGTACGGCCAGTCTTGTGTTCTTATGACATGGCCGAGACATTTCCCAGCAATAACTGTAACTGGGGTTCTCAGGGCATAATTAAAAGAGTAAATTGCCCCTTTACCTGCACATGTCAGAAACAGCACAGCAACTGGCACCTTGTGTAATGCCCTGGAGCTCACCCAGCCTTTTATCTTTCATGCATTGAAAAGGTCAAAGAAAGCAAGCTAGGCGGGAAGCTGAGGATGCCTGCAGTCTGAGGAATCTTTGTAGCACTGCTAAATCACATTAAGCGTATCTGAAACAGTTTTATTTCAAAGGGAATTATTTTGCCTTTTCTAACACATTAATAGATACTAAAGTTAATTAAAAAGTAGTCTTGTGCTAGGCTGCTTTGTAAGAGGTGATGTATGGAAGACTCTGAGAAGGTTATAAAAAGGGCAGCTTGTAGCCTGATTATTGTGCAGGAACAGTAAGAAAAGGAAGCTGCCTTCCAGGCCTTTGGAGCTCTTGCATCTTGCAGCTGACATACAAGTCTCCTAGCATTTTACAGACCTGCCTTTTAATTGGGTTGGGAGGAAAAGCCGTCTCCTGGAGAACAGAAAAGTGTTACTTTTCTAGTAGCAGCAAAGGGCAAGATTTCTCTGAGCGCTATATGTATTACAGGGCCTGATCCAAAGCTCATTGACATCAGTGGAAAGACTTTAGTGAACTTTGGATCAGGCCCACAGAGATGAATGACAGACAGACACAGAAAGATGTTTAGAATCCAAAGGATTGGGTCATTGAGTTCTAACAGTTGTAAATCAGGCTACAGCTGGGCCTTCTAGGGTGACCAGATGTCCCAATTTTATAGGGACAGTCCTGATTTTTGAGTCTTTTTCTTATATAGGCTCCTATTACCTCCACCTCCTGTCCCAGTTTTTCACATTTGCTGTCTGGTCACCCTAGAGCCTACTTTCCCGAGAGTAAGATGGATCATTTCAGGAACTTCCAGGAGGAGCTTTTGGAGGAATCTCATCTTGTTTACCAAATACACCCTAAGGCTTCATCATAATTAAAAGGAGAAACATTAAAACATGTTAAAGCTGTGACTAAACTCAACAAGAGGCAGGAATTCAAATGGCCAGAGACTGTCACTTGAGCCAGCACGATCTTTTCACTGGGGTGTTGGTGCTTTGATCCCTATGTGTACATTCCCAATCTTTTAGCACTCTTCTAATGTTAATTATTTCCTGCTTAGGGAGCCAGATCCAAGGCTGGAACTGGTATGGAGTTATCCGAACCAGGGCAGGCATCAGCGGATGGTCATTAACTGACAACACATGCAGTAAACCGGGATTTGGAAATGCTGCCAGTTTCCAGTCCTTTTGTTGAATGCCAGCTTCACTGAGCCAAATGCTGCAGGGGTTAACAACAGAGAATGATGGTGGGAAGAGAAGAGGGACACCAACGTCTCTGTGTTTGTAATGCACTAAAGTCTCACTGAACCACAGGCAGAGCCGCAGAAGGGCCTCTTGAGGCAGTACCTGTGAAATGTCGTACACTTCACAGGGATATACACAACCCTGTTCCTTGACCAAGCAGGCTTCCTGCCATGAGGAATGGCTCCCTTTGTGTTGTCAAAGATATAGTGCTGGGTCACCTCAAGGCCTTTGCTCTGTGGGATTCTGAGCTTCTTCCAAACCGTGGAATGTGCAGTGGGGTGGAGGAAGAGCAGAGTGACGCATCTCAGTTACAGGTCACCATGTGTTACATTCCTGCTCTTGCAAACACTGCTTAACAGAGGTCCAGTGTCCGACAGCCAGGGTCATTAAGATCTGGTAATAGCTCAGTAGTTCTGATGCAGGGGCTGCCCCTGACCTAAACAATGGGATCTGGCTTGGCCCTTAATGTGTATTCTGGGTGCTGCTACTTCACGCTCTAACCTGAGGTATAGAACCAGTGTAGTCTAGCACATTGGGCACTGCAGGAAGACCTAGATTCTATTCCAGGCTCTGTCACTGACTTTCTGTGTGACCTTGGACAAATCATTTCCTTTCTCAGTGCCTCTGCTTTGCCTCCCACCGTGTGTCTGTGTCATCTGTAAGATCTTTGGGGCAAGGCCTCTCTTACTCTGTGTCTGTAGAGTGCCTAGCAAACAGGATTCAGGCCTCAGCTGAGACTTCTAGATGCAACCGTAATACAAACAATTAATAATTATAATATTAAAGGTCAGTAGATAAAACGCAGAAAGGGAATTGTCTTGACCTCAGACAGATCTTCCCAACTTGCATAAGATATAAGGAACTATCAATTGTTATATATATTACAATGTAAGCTTCCACTGTGCTGTAAATACAGACCACACACATGACAGCAAAGTGAAAGTCAGATGACTTAATAACGGCAAAGCAAGGAACTGACATTAATGTGGCAGAAAAGCAGCTTATTGTCTGGCCAGTTTAATAAAGGAAGACTCTGGTTCTATAAGGTTTTATATCAGTTATGGATCAAGAAGCCTTGATTTTTCACCAAGAGTAGAAGTGAAGCTGAGGATCTGACCCTGAGCTGCTGCTTGAGCTCTAAAGATCACTAAGATGCTCTGTGTGGATGCATTTAATGAATGTAACCTTACTACCTGAGGAATATGCATGAGTTTGCCCCTGAGTAGGCTTGCAAGGCTAGAGCATCAGTTCAAATAAAGTTCAGTATCAGAGGGGTAGCTGTGTTAGTCTGGATCTGCAAAAGCAACAGAGTCCTGGGCACCTTAGAGACTAACAGATGTACATCTTTAAGATCTGTTAACATCTGTTAGTCTATAAGGTGCCACAGGACTCTTTGTCGCCAGTTCAAATAAATGGGAAAAATAAAGTAATTTTCATAAACCCTCAAATTAGGGAGGGAGGAACAAACTCTTCCAGCAGTTTGACAAACTCTAAATAGCACCAAGTTCTTGGTTTCTCCTCCCGCACTAACTCTGATGTCTCCAGATATGGGAGAGATGCCAATAGGAGAATTCCATTCTTCGCTGGGGTTACATTAATATAGAAATCATAAACACAATACACACATCTCTGAGCTCCTCTGATCAAAGTGCTATAAAAGCAGAAAGCATAGTATTATATACAACAGTAACATCTGTCTTGAGCGATCAGTGAAGAGACTGGCAAAAGTCAGCTGCTTGACCAAGCAGATCTGCTAATCAAGGTGGATTGGAACTGTACTCAGTATGTTAGGGGATATTTCCAGGGAAGTCTCCTAGGGAGGGAGGCTGTTTAATAAAGATGGTCTCTTGTCTGAGTTTCACTGTAATAATAAACTTCTATCAGGCACTGTGGAGAGAATTAGGGACACACAGTACTAGTGAATTAAGCTAGCTATTTTTGGTGTTTCTGGCCTGGAGTAAATAAACTGGAGATTTCACTTCCTCACTTTGTGATGGACTCAGCAGAAAAACTGATGTATCCTGAATTTGCTCTTATCTCTGAAATGAGGCTTGTGGAATGTACAGAAATAATGCCAGTGTGCTCTTTTCTCTGCAGGACATGAGGGATGAGCTGCCTGCTTCCCAGCAGCTCCCCAGTGCTATTAGAAACCTAGTTGAGGAAAATCGATGGACTGCTCCATAGGCTTCTGTGGAAGAAGAACAGACACTGCTGGAAAACTGTACACGAGGATTGTGCCAACATAATGATAAATTATATTATTGATTCTCGTGGCTGCAGTCCCTGCTGCCTTGGTGCATGACTGTGACTCATCCTTACATGCTGCCATAGAAAAAGAACCAGTAGTTCATGTCAACATCAGATAACCTGATACAAAGAAAGCAAAATCCTTGGCTGAGTTATAGGGAAGGAGACTGCTGTCATACACCACAGTGTGAATTTAATCACATACGCCGACATGGGACAGAGAGAAAAACTCCCCTTATGCCACTGTAATTAATATCTTTGTCACTGGAAGTTCTACAAGAACAAGTCCCTAAATGAGTGGCCAAGGCGGCTCACAGCCAGCCAGAAACTACTTTGCAGAGGTTGGCAATGCTGCAGATGTGCTTACATCATCTGCATCGCCAGGAATAGAGCAGCTTACAGACACATGTGATGCATTTGCTCATCTCCTACCCACATTTCAGAACTGCAACTGTAGCAGAAAATGAACTCCCTGAAGAAACTGTATCTGCACCTCAAACTGCACTGTTCTGTTCAGCTTTATATATGCAATGTTGTTTTAGCCATGTGGGTCCCAGGAGATTAGAGAGATGGTAATCTTTTATTGGACCAACTTCTGTTGGTGATAGAGACAAGAGCTCTAAGGACTTCTTCCCCACCTCTGGGAAAGGTACTCCAAGTGTCACAGCTACAGCGGTGTTAATAGGCCACTTCACCTTGAATGGTCCCTTACAAAATGTGCTAACTACTTATGCTAAACTATCTGTTTGATCTTTATTTAGCTGTGACAAGCATGTTTCTCAGACCTCTCTAGCACGGAAAGCTTGTCTCTCTTGCCAACAGAAGTTGTCCAATAGAATACATTAGCTCCTCCAGCTTTCTATAGTATGCCCATCACCGTGGTATCTGAGAATGCTGCATGGGTCAATAACCTTCTTGTGACCTAGGAAGATTATCCTGTATTCACTGCAGAGCATAATGTCAGAATGCTGGGGAGCGTGTGACTCCTTCCTCACTGAGCAAATTGGAAGTGAGCTTGATTTGTGTGTGTGTGTGTGTGTGTGTGTGTGTGTGTGTGTGTGTGGCGGGGGGAGGGGAGGGGCAATGTAATATAAGCCCAAGAATTCTACTTATAAAAACATACAGAATGGAAAGTTACTGTCCTGTCTATAGACTCTTGATAAACTTATTTAATTCATTTACTTTTGTGGTATGTCATGGTAACTGGAGATCAATAAGAACAGAAACTATTAATAAAATATTGAACTATTTGTAGCTTCAGATAGGTTCACAAGGTCTTGTGCTACCCTAAAGAGCTGCCTGCATAAAGTGTACATCTCCTCTATATTTGGAACATCAGATATTTAACAAGCCTTCATAAATTATTCATTTTAATGCCCTGTAAAGGTTACATTTAATTTCCATTTGCCAATTCCCCTTGTCAGGGGGTTACAAGCAAGCCCATTTATAATGTTTTATAAAGAAGTTCAAAGCACCATATTTAAGTGTCCTATGTAATTAAAGAAAGAGACCCTCCCTGTTAATACAGCACAATTATAATTGTATCATTGCGTTCTTCTTTGACGGGGTGGAGCTGGCATGACAAAAAACAGCAGTCTGCCTAATTCAGCATCAGACAGAGAGCACTAAGCTGAGAAGTGGGCGGGGTTTTTTGGGTTTTTTGTAGTATTGGTTTGCATTTTTTGCAAGAAATGTGCTGATTGCATCTCCTATTAATACTATGCAGTTCTTGGAAGGTGAACACGTTCTCAGTTGAGTTTTATGATGTTTTTCTTTTCTTTATTTTCAAACAACTAATGTCTCTACTTTACAGTCTCTTCTCCCTCCCAGAGGAAATGACCTAATGGTCAGATACATCATTTGTACATGACATGACACATGAACATGTGACAAACAAATGTTAGATTTAGCTTTGCGTGTTATGAATCAATAGAACAAAGAATCAAGCAAAGCCTCTGGAAAGCATTCTCGAACACCAGAAAATCCACTAGCAACCTCACTATGCCAATCTATGAGCCTGGGAAACACTCAGATACTATGGTGATGGGCACCAATACAAAATTCTAATACAGAAAAATAGATTCTGTGCCTCTAAAAATTCACAGGGAAGACCTCTGGGAAATTAACAGGATGTTTCCAGTAACATTCAGTTTGTGCCCAAACTGACCAATGGAGTTTCTAGCTTGGGGCAGAATAGCTTCTTTGCCAGCCCCTGCAGTCATGTCTGTGAGATGCAGAGTTTCCAAGGCCTGATTTTTTAAATGCTTTATAATGGAGACACAGTTTCTTTTGTGAAATTAGGTGAGCACTCCTCATCCCATCCAGGCTGGTGTTTAAAGAGTTGTGTTCTGTTATTTTCCTTGCCCAAGTATTGGGCTGTGCGCGTGTGCTCTGGGGTGTGTCAGACCTGACTGTGTCTATCTCTGACTTTTCTCTCCTGAGTCAGTGGAGCTGTTCTTTAAACTGGCCACGCAGAAAACTGTATAGTGGTGAAGGTCAATAATTCTGTTGCCGAACTTGCTGTGTCTGATGCCCTCTGTCCCTGGATGTACACAGCCACAAGGTACCCAATGAACGCAATGATACAATTATAATTGTCCTGTATTAATAGGGAGGGTCTCTTTCTTTAATTACATAGGACACTTAAATATGGTGCTTTGAACTTCTTTATAAAACATTATAAACGGGCTTGCTTGTAACCCCCTGACAAGGGGAATTGGCAAATGGAAATTAAATGTAACCTTTACAGGGCATAAAATGAATAATTTATGAAGGCTTGTTAAATATCTGATGGTCCAAATATAGAGGAGATGTACACTTTATGCAGGCAGCTCTTTAGGGTAACACAAGGGCATTCTCCAGCTTAGTGTGGCTGTATGGGACTGGGGAGGAAGGGACACAGAGCTACCAGTCTGCTTGGACATAAGCAAACACCCTGTTCCCCCTTTCTCATCATCTCTGTAGCCCACAGCTACAAGGCCAGATCCTGCACCATGGAAGGTGATGGGAATTTTTATATTGACATTATCAGCCATGCCACGTATTATTATTCCAATCCCTCTCTCCATGTACACAGATTGAAACACGCACAGGAAACTCCTACTGGACACTGAAAAGATCCACACAAATGGAGCCAACCTCTCTCAGCCATTCACAGAATCATAGGACTGATCTAATCCAGTCCCCTGCATTCATGGCACAACTTAAGTATTTGGTTTCTTTGCTGGCCCTGGGGATAGCAGAGTGACCGATATGTCTCACTGCTCAGCACCCTGCACTGTCCATCTCCTTCGTGAGGTGAGCGACAGGTTGATAGGATTAGAAGTGGCTCTGAAAGTGTGATGCTATATACCTCGGGGGAACACCCAACAACCCCATGTTCATCCTTGTAAAATGACTGTGTGGTATCCAATGCAAAGTTTGTCATGTCGGGTGTCTTCGGAAGGCTCATAATGCACTGAGAATTATTGTTATAGTGATGTTATAGTATAGTAATTGTTATAGTGATGTTTGTATCTAAGTTTGTAAGGGCACTGAAAGCATTAAGATCAGCTTAGAATGCGTTTTGCTATTATTTCATTTGACCAAATCTGACTTGTTATGCTTTGATATATAACCACTTAAAATCTATCTTTGTAGTTAATACATCTGTTTGTTTATTTTACCTGAAGCCGGGCATTTGGTTTGAAGTGTGTCAGAGACTCCCCTTGGGATAACAAGCCTGGTACATATCAATTTCTTTGTTCAATTGACGAACTCATACAAGCTTGCAGCATCCAGCAGGCATAACTGGGCATTGCAAGACGGAAGGTCCTAGGGTTATGTCTAGGACTGGAGATATCGGCTAGTGTCATTCAGTTGCACAATCCAAGGAGCAGCTTTCATGCCAGAGGCTGTGCATGGACAGCCCATGAGTTCTCACAGCAGAGAGGGTAAGGCTGGCTCCCAGAGTCAAGGATTGGAGTGATCCAGCGGATCGCCAGTCTGGATAATGCAAGGAAAACATCACAGAAAGTCAGTGGGAGCATTCTCTTCCTCTTCTGGGTTCAGTGACTGTGTCCCTTAATTGCAATGGGAGAGGGTTCAAGTTTCAGCACAGCCAGGTGGAACAGAGAAGGGACGGGGACACAATAATTTTCAGTTACATCACAAGATTGCTCATTTTCACTTCAGCAGCATAAATCAACATAATTACTGTGATCCTGTAAAGAGAAGGCAGTTGCCAGAGAAAGCTGCAGTGCTACCACCAGGTAATTACAGCTGAGACCTCAAGAGGACCTGGGAGTTGGAATGAAACTGAGACTGAAAATCATTGTGCATGAATGCCTCTGGGTTTACATGTGATCTTGATGTCATGACAATGTGGCCTAGTCTAGTGAATCCATTCACTGATACATTCCCGTCTATTATTCTCCCATCAGCCTGTCTTTTGGCTCTCTTGGTGCTCAGCCCCTCTGGCAGTCCCCATGGCAGCTCCACTTCAGTCTGGCTCTAGACGTATTCCATTGAGTCACAAAGATGCTAGAAATTGCATGCACAGAATTGTGCATGAATCATGTTAAAAGGTCCATACTCCCTAGAGAAGGAGAAGAAGTGGTGTGAAGCTTCTCTGCAGAGCCTGGGAGACCACACTGGCCGCCAGCAACAGCTTTTCAATCGTTTGTATTTGCACTCATTGATGAGTGTTCGATTTAGCTTCCCTTCTCCACCAGAATATCAGGACCCAGCTTCCCTAAGGGGTCAGATATGGCCAAGATTATGCCATTTTCTCTCTGGTGCCCTGGAATAAAGGGCCTGTGTTATGGGAGGGTGATGTTGGCTTGCTCTTTGGAGTCTTTGCTGTGCCAATGTCTCAAGGGACAGAATTCCTTGGTTTGATCAAAATGTAACCTCTCCCCCTTAACTCTAAGCTGTCACATGTATTGCTGAGTACTTCAGGATTCTAAGGGGAACCGGTGCTGGTCTGTACTGGGCGTAGGGCTGTCTAACCATGACAAACACTGTTTAGTGAGGGGATCTCTTGGATCCTGCCAGCTCAGGTCATGTGTTCAGTGATTTCAGATCACATCAGGGCAGCAGGCTATGCTGAGCCCCTCAGACTTCATGCATAACACTGCATAGAGTCTTTCAGTTGCTGCTTTGCTTTGCACTGAGGCAATTGCATTGATCCTGGAGTAGGCAGGTTAAGTGAAATTGCCTTATCTTGCTACACAGCCATCACCTGTGCACCATAGTGTGTATAAGCTGATAGGGGATGCTCAAAGAAACACAGCATCTCTGGCTCTCTCTGTGTATAGACGCGTCGTGCACTGCTGGCTCAAGATTTTGAAATTTAGCTTCTCTCCTCAGGATTTTGGTACTATTTGCCGCTTACAGGGAAGAAACCAGCCTCATAAATTGAATCAAGAGGTGGAGTGGGGAGAGAGAGAGAGATGTTAGCTCTCTCCAGCATGCACAGCACTTCTGAGTTTGGCATAGCAGAACCACATACCAAGAGTGAACTGTGCAGTATCCATCTGACTCATACAGCTGGCCAGAGATTATGTGTAACTGTTGATAGTTGAGAGGTGGGGGACAACTTAAAGGTTCTGGTGGTATGAAGCGGGTTTCAGGGCAGGGCAGAAATTGGGGGAGGCAGAACGTGACTCCAAGGCAAAAAGTCTATTTGGGAGCAGCACGTTATAAAACTTAGGGCATTCCTCTTTAAAGCAAGAGGGCATTTCAGGTCAAATACATAAAAGCTGAGGCTGGCTTTATCTAGCAATATTAGATTGTGTCCTGGCATAAGAAGATAAGCTGGAATGACAAAAATAACTGATTGCAGTAAACCTAACATGGCGATGAACTGATGCTGACATTATAATGCTCCCAACATGCTTGTGTATCACTGCTTTCCAGTTCATTCTGATGGTTTCCTATGAGATTTATGGTCTAATCAGATATTCTCTTATCACCTCTTTGATCAGGTAGCAGACAGAACCATCAGGACTAGACTTGGAATTTTTGGAACATTTTTTAAGTAATTAACAGATGCCAAGGAAACAGCAGCAGAACCACGTCAATACTTGAGGAATTCACTTCTTGGCTACAGCAGCATAACCCTCACACAGCAGGAACAGTTTGTACACATTCCAATCCACAACAGTCCCTCGCACGTTACTCCAGAGTCTCTTGTATTTCAGCACAGGATTTCATGTAAGTGTGCAAGTCAATGTGAAATCCAAACAATACCGATTACTTCACTAGTGCTGGATTTCTGTGGCGGTGGGATATTAGAGCATGTATTAGTGACCCCAGTTTTTCCTGAGTGCAGAAAGAGGCCTCCCTCTTGTCATCTGGCCATTCTGATCTCTCTGGCCTAAAGCAATTGTGTTTCCCATCAAACGGCAGCCATCTGATATAACTGGCCTGTCTCAGCTGTCACAAAACCTGATGCACTCCTGTCACTCCCCAGAGGGCACCTTTCCCTGGCCTGCTACTATTAACAGGGTTATGGCACTTTCATCCTTCAAAATCCTCGCAGCTGGGTTCAGTTCCCTGGGCCAACGTGGAAACAGTGCAAGTAGGAAGTATGGGGGTGTCTTATTCATTCATCAGTCCGAGGACAGACACATGGACCCAGCCAGTGCTCCTACAGAGGAAGTAAATTGTTCTGATCCATCATTTCTGCTGGCAGAGACATGGGATGTGCTGAGGTAATGTAGCATTGCTTGAACGACTGAGGCCCTGGTGTACTTACTAAGGCCGTGGCTTATTTACTTGTTAATCATCAAAAAGCATAACAGCCTGACTGCAGTGGAATTGTCAGCACTGTCCTTCATTTCCTTACTGCCTTCCTTGGAGAGCAAAGCCTCTACAAAATATAGTCACTCCCTCTCTCTCCCTTCAGAGCTCTGTAAGAGCACCAGCTTTTGGATCACAGATGTGAGAGGTGGGAAAGCCCTGCTAGGCCATCTGGTCCAACTTCATACTCCAGCAGGATTGGTTCCCATAGGCCATTTTTTCTAGTAGTTTGTCCAGTCTAGTTTTCAAAACCCTAGCAACAGGACTTCCTTGGCTTCCCCTAGGAGACTATTCCCTAGGCTGAAACATCTCACTGCTAGGGAGATTTTCCTGAGAGCCAGCCTAGAGTGCCTTGCTCACTTCAGACACTGAAAGAGGAATAAAATAATACATGTTCCCTTTCTTGATTCAGTCTCATTGTAACCTAGTGTACAACTCCAAATCATTGCTCCTCTTCTTGGCTTTTACATCCTTCAGATATGTGCAGATATGATTACGAACCCACTTTGTCATCTGCTAGCTGCGTGATAAACATTTAGCTCTTTTAACCTTACCCCAAACATCAGTCCTTCCAACTACAGATCATTTTGATTGTTCTTCTCCGAGCTCCCTCCAGTTTAGGGGGACAGGGAGTACTTTTAAGGCTAATTCTGTGGATGGTGGATTACCTATTTCCAGTGAAGACTCTCTGAAAATGGATAATGGAAATTATGAAGTCATGCTGGCTTTACATAGTTTTTTAATCAGTCTACTCATCGTGACCAAAGCACTTGCGGTCAGATTGAGGCATTTCATGAACACTAGGTATAAGAGTGTGCCCAGAGAAATGTCATGCACTGTACGTAGATTACTGAGTGTACGTCACAAGACTCCAGAGGAATTCACCACTCCTGCAAATCCTTCTTTGAAGTATTGCTCTAGTGAAGGGTAATTTGGCTGCTAGCAGAACAATGCTGGCGTCTCCCTGTTGCTCTGTTAAGGGTCATTGTGACAGATGCTGGTGTCATGTGCAGATTGGTTAGGCCTCAGTGTCAGCAGGCATGACTTGGGTAGCATAACCAGAGACACATAGCACAGTCTCAAAGAATTTCAACAAAGTTATTCTTGTAAAGGAGAAACGATTGCTCTCTGGGGCTTAAAATGCAACAGGCTGTGGACTAGGTTTCCTTTAGCAATCACTAACTGTTATTTCTCTCCTACCCTTCCTTTCCTACCCTCGGGCCTGCTTTCTGATGAGACAGTGCCCAGGAAGACGCTGCTTTGGTGGAATCAGCTCCTGGGGGGAAATTCACCAGCTGGGTATTTGAATCATCAAGACTCCCATTTTTCTACTAAACTTTTCATTGCATTGCCTCGCCCTTGGACACCCTGCTTGTCTGTCCTGTCTCACAGCTAGATTGCAAATTATCTCGGGTAGGGACTTACCTCTTTTATTACTTGTCTGTTCTGCATCTAGCACAATGGGGCCCTGATCCTTGACGAATGTTCCTATTCTAATACAAGTAATCTGGCTATTAGGAAAATATTTCCTCTGCCCACTAACTCTGAGGCCCCACCCATCCCATCACATCAAGGTTCCTTAGGCCCCATCTCATGACTGGTGCCGCCTTTGTCTCTCCCCTTCCTACATCTGCTGCCCAACAACAGAGTCAGACTTTTTAAAAGTAGGAATAAATGTACTGGAGTCAGTGGAGTTACAACAGGGCTGAGACACTAAGTGGCCTGATCAGGTCAACTCCGTTTAATACACTTTTGGTACTCCTTATATTTAACTATAAATGTGTAAAAAGAGACTTAAGAACTCTGGGAAAACTACGGTAGGACAGAAAAACCTTCCCTGAGAAAATGGAAATATTTGTGAGAAAACCAACTGGTCAATTCAAAACAATTTATTATTATTATTTATTATTATTATTATTATTAATAATAATAATAATAATAAACATGGGGTTTGATTGACCTGCTACTGGCAATGGTGTTTGTTGTAGTTCCTCACAATGCTCCAGTCTTCCTTTCAAACTTCTGCAGGACTTTTGTCTTAAGGTCCCACTTTGTGCTATTGTGGGAAGTTTACACTGGTGCTTGGTAAGACCTAGCCTACTCTGGGCTAAGTGCGAGTCAGGACATTTTCACCATTCTGTGAAACATAAGGCATTGCTGCTGGGGGCAGGATCCTGGATTAGATGGAGCAGCACTTTTACTGGGTATGGAAAATCCTGTGTTCATATGTAACCTCTAATCCTAACCTTTCAGAAAGCCCAGCTTTTAAAAAACATTGTCCTTTACTGCCACCCACTGGCCCAAGTGAATTACACATCTCTCTCTCCTCGCTTCAAAAATGTTACTCTCAGATGACGAGACCCAGGGCATCCGTACAGTGAACATGCAACCTCCAAACCTTTTCAGACATTTTACCCATTGTGTATTTACTATAGTATAAGGGCTGAATAGATCTGGTGGCTTGCTCCTGAGAATTACATCTGATGTAATTCCCTGTCCTCCCCTTCTCAACACAGCCTCAGAAAGTGAATGTAACAAGGTGGGTGGTGAACAATAGAGACATGCATCAGCTCAGAACATTCAGGGGTCCTGAGAGAAGCTGTGTAAGAGAATCTCTGGTCTAGCATGTAGGAACACAGTGCAGAGAGGGATCCTCAACCATGTCATAGTCAATAGCTTTTCAGAATAAATTGGGCAAGCGACCATGGATTAGTAACTCGTTAAAAAGCAGCTATGAAATCCCTCCTCATTCTTCTCTCTGCAGACTAAACAATCCCAGTTCCCTCAGCCTCTCCTCATAAGTCACGTGCTCCAGCCCCCTAATCATTTTTGTTGCCCTCCTCAGGAATCTTTCCAATTTTTCCACATCCTTCTTGTAGTGTGGGCCCCAAAACTGTACTCCAGAAAAGGCCTCACCAATGCCTAATAGAGGGGAATGAACATGTCCCTTGATCTGCTGAAAATGTCCCTACTTATACAGCCCAAAATGCCATTAGGCTTCCTGGCAACAAGGGCACACCGTTGACTCATATCCAGCTTCTCATCCACTGTAACCCCTAGGTCCTTTTTTGCAGAACTGCGGCCTAGCCATTCAGTCCCTAGTCTGTAGCAGTGCATGCGATTCTTCCTTCCTAAGTGCAGGACTCTGCACTTGTCCTTGTTGAACCTCATCAGATTTCTTTTTGCCCAATCCTCTAATTTGTCTAGGTTCCTCTGTATCCTATTCCTACCCTCCAGCGTATCTACCACTTCTCCCAGTTTATTGTCATCCCCAAACTTGCTGAGGGTGCAGTCCACGCCATCCTCCGGATCATTAATGAAGATATTGAACAAAACCAGCCCCAGGACTGACCCTTGGGGCACTCTACTTCTTACCATCTGCCAACTAGACATGGAGCCATTGATCATTACCATAATGCATTAGGGCAACAACTTCAATAACAAAGGAATGGAAAATATCTGTTGCCCTTCCCTTGGTCAGTGCAGGATTTTCCCCTGCTCTATATAGGCAGCTGACACTGCAGTGCAAGTGAATAACACAGTTAGCTGATAATATAGAGGCTGACTGATGCGCTGATGTGCTCAGTAAAGTGATGGCCTCTCTTAATTTATGTATCATAGTGTATTCTTCAGTACTTTGTCCAGTCCACTTATAAAAATCTTAATAGATGGTGTTTCACCACTTGTTTAGACAGAACTCAGAATCCATAGTTAGCATTGTAAAGTCTCTTACAAATCTTCACCTTGGATACAAGATGCAGTATTAAAACATCAGGATTTTTTTATTTAATTTTTATTGACCCTATCAACATTATATTCTCAGCTAGGACATGCTGCAGAGGAATGGTTTTGGGCTACAGTCTCTCACGGAAAGAGTTGATTCTGCATGACGTGAACATTGATGGCATAGGACAGCAGAATCCAACATTTCTGTTGCAATGTTGCTGTGCATCTCCTTCAGACACTGCTGGGACCTTTTGTCTTATTAGCATATTTGGAGGTAAAGCATAACCAAGGTCTGTTTCCATCAGCATTCAGTTTGAATATTTATGTCCTATTTCTCTGTTCAAGGGTAATTTATTGTTCCAGTCCCTTGGGGGTGGTGAGATGCTCACTATCTGTCCAGCTGAACTGCTTTCACTTGAAATCCAGTCAAGGCTCTGAATTTTAAATCCATCTGCCTCTCCCCCTGGCCATCCACACAAGATATTTTAGCTGCTGAATTATCATATTGTGAAGTTGGATGTCAACGCATATAAATAAGTCAGTGCTGCCAAGAGCAGAGTCCAGAGTAGCAATTAAGGAAGGGATGGCAGTTGTGATGTGGTGTTTTCTGTATGGCAGAGAAAGCCTGCATAGCTTTTTCTTCTAATACTTTGAACCAACCCAAATGTTGATGTGTTTTTAACATGGCCCAGGTGTCCAATTTAACATGCACTCAGTTTAAAAATTTGTTTTGAGGTTTTTCCAAAATCAATGTGACTTTGTGGCTGCAGGATGACCTGGCACGCTGTTGATTCGCAATAGGCAGGCAAAATGGATAGAGACCTCTTGTGTGCAATAGTATGACCAGGTTACCACCAGGCAGTAGTCATTTTATTCCTGGTTGTTTAGCTGGTGCCCTTGGTAGTGGATGTAGTGGAGCAGGTAGGTCAGTGATACATAGGATGAGGAGGACCTGGCTCCATGTTTGTTTTACCCTTCTGTGGATAGTGTGGTTCAGGGTTTTCATTGCACCAGATGTTTTCTCTCAGACTCCACTTTGTGGCCGTGGTTCCCTCAGGTTCTGGATTCAGCCTGGAAAGCTCCTGGAGCAGGCGAGCATCTTCCCTTGGTGTGTGTATTGTAAATGTCTGTGAACGAGCATCTGAAGGGGAAAGGCTAAGGCAGGGACAGGGGCTCATTGCTCAGGTACAAGGCCGAATGTCACAGGGTGACACAATGCTGTGAAAGTGGGGGAGGAAATCTCCTCACGGATTGGGGGGGGAGGAGAAACCTACCCCCCCCAGTGAGGGGAAATCGCCTCACGGACACTGGCGGGGGGGCCCCCCGATGGCGGAGTCTCCCCTCGGGGACGGGGGGGGGGGGAAGAAACCCCCCCCCCAGTGACGTAGAATCTCCTCATGGATACGGGGGGGGAAGAAATCTCCCCCCCAGTGACGTAGAATCTCCTCACGGATATGCTCCTGAGGGGGCGATTCTGGAGCAGCGAATCGCCCCTCCCCGGTGCCGGGCATTACTACTCTCTCCCCAGCCCAGGCCTCCAAGAGAGCGGGAAGGAAAAGGCCGCCGCCCCGCCCGCCAGCCGCCCTAAACCATAGAGTCGGAGGCGCTGTCTCCATCCCAGGCCCCCGCCTGAGTCGCTCTAGTCAGCGCCGCCGTCTCTATGGCTAGCGCCTTGCGTGACCCCAGACGTGACCCCGGTGACGGAGCCCCGGCGCGGGCCACACCCGGAAGTGGATGGCGCTTTGTGAGTCGGGGGCTATGGGGGACCCGGCGGGCGCCGACGAGCTCGCGAAGCTCGAATACCTGTCCCTGGTGTCCAAGGTCTGCACCGAGCTGGACAATCACTTGGGCATCAACGACAAGGACCTGGGTGAGGAGCCGGGCGGGGGCAGCCCCGGGGGGGGGGTCGAGGTGACCCCGGGAGGGGAGCGGGGGGCAGGAGCCAGGGGACCTCCCTGGAGGAGGGAGGGGGCCGCTGTGGTGATGCGAGGCTGGACCTGTGCCCTGACAGAGGCTGAAGTTGGATCCTGGTTCCCGGCTTTTACACAGAGTCTGTCCGGTTTGGGCAGTGGACATGGCCGAGGGGCGTGTATCACAGTGGCAGATGTGCAGGTGAATGAGCCCCTGGTGAGGCTGCGTCCTATGATGCTGTCGCTAGAGGAGATATGGGGACAGAGAAGGCAAGCGGGTTTGTTTTCAGGGATCTCAGTGTAAGATTTACGTTGTTAGAAATTTCATCGGACTGACAGGAGTGACTGTGGTAAAAAAGTAAATGTGTAATTATGTGAATATTTATTCATATAAGCAGTTGGGAAAAAGGAACCAGCTTCAGCCTCATTGTCCTGAGGCTTCTGTTATTGATTGACTGTTTTGTGGTAATATCTTTGAGTTGTGCTAGGTGCTGAACAAACAGAGACAAAAAGACAGCCCCTGTCCCCAGAGCGTTGACAGTGTGAGTTAGAAAATGAGCTCTCCTCTCATCCTGAGACACAATCCCTCCAGGTCTGGGTTCCTGAAAATGGACTTAAGGCAGTGTAGAGAGAGAAACTTGCACTGCTGCAAACCATGCATTCCATGTTTCTGTGGCTAGATGAGGGACTTCAGGTTCCCAGGTTGCCAAGCCAGCTCCTTTCCTCAGAGTGAAATGCCCTTGACCTGACTTCAGATTATTTTTGTTTGTTTCACTCTCAACCATTTTTTCTTTGCAGCTGAATTTGTGATAAATCTCGCTGAGAAAAACACCACATTTGACACATTCAAGGCTGCCCTTACAAAGAATGGTGCTGAGTTCACAGTAAGTGAGATTTGAACATAGAGATCATCTTTTATTTAAAAGAGAGTTTCAAGGATTAAGTATTGGTGTTTATTAATATGCAATTATTTTCACTTAATAGTTCCTATATGCTGGTTTCCAAACCCTTCTGTCTAATTAAGCTTTATTTAACTTTGCTTGATGCAGTCTCTGAAGCACTATGCAATTTTGAAGACTCATTTGGACTGTTGCCTTATTATTATGCCTGTGTAGTGCAAGAAAAAACAACTTGTCATGAACACAGACTTTATGGTGCTCACACACCAGGTTGATAAGTACCTTAGAAACGGGTCAAAATGATTGTCCTAGTTAGAACCAGTGACCGGTGTGGAGAGTCACTTAAATGGAATTTTCATAACATTGTAAAGTCAAGTCACTTTTTGTCTAGGTTCTCTGCACCAAGCAACTGAACTTTTATGGTCTACGTGTGATTTCTTGTGATTATGGACCTATACTTTTACATCTGTAGAAGTTGGGACTGAGCTTTTTGTTCCCTGCTAACAAACTCTTCCTTGTGTTAATGTTCAAAAATATTGCAATCACTTTTAAAAAAACCTTCTGTGCTTTATCAAATTTTTCAGGACTCCCTCGTTGGTAATTTGTTACGTCTCATACAGACAATGCGGCCTCCAGCAAAGCCATCTATAGGCAAAGGTAAGTACAGTATCACTGCTCTAACAGCTCAATAGAAAACAGTCCTAACCCTTTCAGCACCTGTTGGACTTTGTGGGTATGACAAAGAAACTGCTATTCTTATATCTTATATACTATCATTCCAGTGGAGTTTTCTGTATTATGTGAGTCTCTGGTGCAAAGCTTTTGGGCTATTTGAAGAGAGCTTTATTCAGTGCAGAATTCAGAATATTAATCAGAATTTCCTTTGTGAGGGGAAATGTAGTTTTTTTTAATTCAGCTTTTAAAAGCTTCAATAAAATTTACATTCAGAGCTTAAATTAATACTCCGTTTCAGAAATGACAGTAGAAAATTATTCTAGCCATGTGATAAAGGTGCACTTCTAATTTTTTTTCTTTTTTTTAACCCTTTTTTATTTTAAAACCAGAGATAGTTGTCAAACCCAAAACAGAAAAGGAAAAGCTGAAGGACCTGTTTCCAGCCCTTTGCAGGCCAGACAATCCCACCATCAGGGTAAGGATGCAGTTTCACACATTAATAATCAGTGAATGGAAATATGATGCTTGTTTTCACTCTTGGTTTGCAGTTGCTACATTGACATGACCATCTATATTGTGCTTCTAATGCACAAAATGTGATGGGGTATGAGAAATGAAAACACAGAATGGAGTGGGAAGTAAGTAGTTGGTTTGGGATTGCTGGAGGTTAGTTGCAGGGGACTCTTGTTAATATAGCTCTCTCAGGGAAAACATTGCTTTGCAGAACACGCAACAAGACAAGGACCCTACCCTGATAAATTCACAGTCAGACAACATAATAAGCAGATAATGTTTCAGATGCAAGACTGCATGGTGACACTGAGACCGCTGTAGGACACTGTGTTTAAGGAGTGGTTTTCAAAGAGCATGTTTGGCACCTAGAATTGAAAGGCCTTTATACACCTAGTATAAGAGGTTGCATAATAGAAGGTACAAAGATCAGGAAAGCTGAAGATTGTAGATAGAAAAGAGGATCCAGAAGAATGCAGAAAGTGAGAGGCATAGAGGAGGCAGAGGAAGAGGTGGAACTGTGCAGAGGTTTGAAGGGTGAGGTGTATGAAATGAATTATTATCATATACCTTTAATCAGATTGGGGACTGTAATAAGCATCTACTTACGGAGAAGTTAATTTGTGTCAAGACTTTAGGATTAAAATCTAGGCTATCCGAGTTGCCTACTAGTAACATGCATATTAAGGGTAGGGTTTCAGTAACAATTTAAAAAAGTTAGTCTCCAAATTCTTACATCGAGGTAGAACTGGTAGAGCAATGTGGCAGTGAAAGGTTTGGCTTTGAGACCCCTGGTTTAATCATCCCCATATCTTTGCTTCTTTGCATTGCATTTTTTCTGTGATCTTTTCTGCTACTTTCCTTCTTTCTGGAAATAGAAATGAGGGTGATCGTCCCATTGCACAGATTAATGTTCTGTGCTGGTGATAGGATTTTAATCAGCCTGCTTACAGAGGTATTCTCTGAGTCTACAGACTATGCTGGATGAAGATGATGTGAAAGTGGCCGTTGATGCTCTTAAAGAACTCGAAGCTTTAATGCCTAGTGCAGGGAGGCAGGAAAAACAAAGGAATACTGACCACCGGTAAGTTTCCAGTGCATCTATGGACCATGGCTAGCCAGTAAGTTTTCTGTCTGCATGACCTACTCTTGTATGAAAGTTGAACACAGATTGTTAATGTTTGCCAGGGCAAAAAAAAAGAGGAGGAGTCGCAGTCACAGCAGAGACCGGGACAGGAAACGGAGACACCGATCCCGTTCCAGGTCACATTCTAGGACTCGGGATAAGAACAAGGGGAAATCCAGATACCGCTCAAGGAGCAGGAGTCCGAGTCCCAGCAGGGACCGTAAGGATCGAGAGAAATACGCAGAGAAGAGCAATGACAGATGGAGGGACAAGCATGTGGATCGGCCCCCACCTGAAGAGCCTTCGATTGGAGAAATTTACAACGGCAAAGTCACAAGTATAATGCAGTTTGGGTGCTTTGTGCAGCTGGAAGGACTAAGGTATCCATCTGACCTTCACAATGAGCCATTACCACTTCTTGTACCGTCACCCTTCCTTTGTGTATTATAAATATTGGCTTCAATTTTTGTTATTAATATGACTTAAAAAAACAAAACGGTATGATGCCTTATTAGGCTCGGGCAAGTATGCCAGTGATACACACTGCATTTTACAACCACAGTGAATTTTCTGTTTCAAAAAAGTAAACCTGGCAGTAAAGAACGTTCCTCTTTCCAGGGATAGTTTATAAACATGCTAAAACCTCTGAGTGCTAAAACATTTTAAGACATTTAAGTGCTTAAATGTTATGTGAAGGGCTGTTTCCCCAAGTAATGTACAGTATCTCATGCTCTTCTCTCCACATGTGACCCTCAGGAAACGCTGGGAAGGTTTGGTTCATATTTCTGAACTTCGCAGAGAGGGACGTGTTGCTAATGTTGCTGATGTTGTGAGCAAAGGTCAAAGAGTAAAGGTCAAAGTGCTATCCTTTACTGGGTCCAAAACCAGCCTGAGCATGAAGGTATGAAAGAATTTTATAGATGTATGTTGAACACAGATTGAATGATTGTGGGGAGAGAGAGTGTTTACAGTTTCGGTATTTCACATATTGCTGTAAACTAACTTGAATCCCTTCAAAATATCATATTTTAATACTTAAAGCCGGTAAGTTCTAGTTCTGTATTTATGCCACCCATTGGTTCCTACTCCCTGTTTTCTCCACATGTTCTTTTCAGTTGCCTTGCATAGAAAGATTCTAAACATTCAAAAGCGTTTGTGCCACTCACTGAGCCAAACAAAGTGGTAACTTGAAGTCTTTAGTCAGGTGCCCGGCCAGACCCTAATTTGTCGCTTATGCCCAACCTCCATTTATGAGAAAGAGGCCACAATGTGCTTCTGACCACAGACTGCTTAATCATTTCTTAATTTTAAAAACAACAGTAGTACAGTGTCTTCACATATATGGGCTGTGTTTGGCTGTGGCCCTTCTAGGAAACTGAGAGATCCTTGCCTTTACATGCTTCGAAGGAGGTCCAGGCCAGGTATCTAAGGAAAAGGTGGGACAGTGATTAATAAATCTGTCAATCATACTTAATAGGATGTTGATCAAGAGACTGGGGAAGACTTGAACCCAAACCGACGCAGAAACCTGGTTGGAGAGACTAATGAAGAGACCTCTATGAGGAACCCAGACAGACCTAGTCACCTCTCCCTGGTGAATGCCCCTGAAGTGGAGGATGATAGCCTTGAACGGAAGCGTCTCACCCGGATTTCAGACCCAGAGAAATGGGAAATCAAACAGGTGTAAAGCATTACCATCTCATACTGGGGTGTCTGGGGCGATGTCATTCAGTGTGGTTGTAAGGGAGTCACAGACTACCATCCAGATTCCCATTTTTCTTAATAGTCCATGGTTTCTTGGGTACATCCTCCTCACTGTTATAAGCTCTCTGAAATCTGGGTTTCCCAAGCTCTGAAGCTCATAAGGCTTTGAGTAGTCTTTGATAATAGTGTGATCCAGTTAAGTATAAGAGGGTTCTGAATACTCTCTGCCAGTATTCAGGACCCCCCAGGGATCCATAATGGAATGTGAAGCCTTTCACTCCTATATCCCTGATTCATAAATCTGGCCAGTGCTGTTAATAACTGAAACATCTTTGTTAGAAGCGTCACTTGTCATTCCAGTATCTTTCATCAGCACTAAAATCCAGGAAAGACAAGGCGTCAGAGATTAGAAAGTCATAATAATCCATCTCTGCTGATACTGGGCTGTTCCCTGCAGCACATCTACTAATGTTGTAGCCAGAGAAGTTTTAAAGTCACAACTGAATTATTCTGGGAGACGTCTACAACCCAGTACGTCACCCTGTTGGGATGTATTATCTGATATTCATTGTAAATGTCACTTTCTTAATTTCATCCTATTTATACTCTGTTGAACCGCAGTAATAGACACTAGTCCCTTCAGACAATCGCAGGGCCACAATGTCCGGGGAGAGCTTATGCTTCCTGTCTCTTTGCAAAGTGAACCCTCCTTCCATCCCAGAGAGCTGTAGAATCTTAAATGGGCCAGTCTACCCTCGGATGATGTTCACATGTGGGAACTAATCCTTCCCTCTCCATTCCTTTCTCAGATGATTGCTGCTAACGTGCTCTCCAAAGAAGAATTTCCTGACTTTGACGAGGAGACTGGAATCCTCCCCAAAGTTGATGACGAAGAAGGTAATATTGTCTGGTAGTTTCACTGTGGGTATAATAGATTTCTTATGTTTCTGTATATGTGATCTATGTAAAAAGGAGCTTCTGATGCAAACAAGTGTAAGGAGTTTCATACTTAGCAATAGTGCTAAACACGTGCAGCTGGCAGGTATGCTGTTTCCCTTTGGTTAATGAAGTGCTGATGTCCTTTGGCCGCGAGCTCTCTCCTTGCCTGTGACATTTTTACCTTTGTAGAAAATGTAATTATCCAGTGAACAGGAAGCACAGAAAACACTTTAGCAAAGCAGCTTCCTTTTCCTGCTGCGGAAGTTTGTTGAAAAAAGCTGCGTGTGTCTCCTTGTTAAATCTGAGCTATTTGTGGGTTTTAGATGAGGACCTTGAGATTGAGCTGGTTGAAGAAGAGCCGCCGTTCCTGCGAGGGCATACGAAGCAAAGCATGGATATGAGTCCCATTAAAATAGTGAAGGTAAGAGATTTCAGACTAATGATTGAAAACTTGTTTGCCGGTTTTATGTAAATGCTGTGGAATTCGCAATAATGAGTGGAATCTTGGTATCCATAGCCCAGAAGATCAGGAGCGCTGGGCTGGAGATCTTTCTTTTATTACACATAGTTGGGTTTTCATTTCATTGGTAACAGTGAGATGAGATCATGGAATAGAAATGCAAGGTTAACACGCAGCCTACATTTCACAGAAAAAGAATTAGAAGCAAGTGATGGTCTTCTGCCCCACTCATTCTCTTGTTTTTGATGAGGTGGGGATAGCCAGGAGACTGTCCTTCCCACCTCAGTACTCATCTCAAACTTGATTGGACTATGAAGGGAGTCTCCTATTTTACATCTCAGCCACTGGCATCTTGGAAATCTAGCCATCGAAAATATTTCTGCACTTGTGAAATAATAAAGTTTTACAAGCTTTGAAGTAGCTGTGGGAAAGAGGTTGCCTTCAAGCTCCAGGACAGATGGGCTGGGCTGTAATAAAGGTGTACAGAGGAGAGTGGTAGTGAAGGCTCCAGGACTGGACAGCGCTTGTAACTGTATGTTGTTTTTGTTCTTCAGAATCCTGATGGCTCATTGTCCCAGGCTGCAATGATGCAAAGTGCTTTAGCCAAAGAAAGGCGAGAACTCAAACAAGCTCAGAGGGAAGCAGAGATGGATTCTATCCCCATGGGACTTAACACACACTGGGTGGATCCTCTTCCTGATGGTATGTTCTGACTTGTCTGTGTTTAAGTATCTACTGTGCCATTCATTATGGGAGCTGAACCATTCCAGGAGAATATCTTGGTGTCTATGTATGTGGTCACTTTACTTAAGTCTTTTTTCGTCTTGAGCCTAGATTTTATGTTTAGTCTTCTAATCAGTGTGATGGGAGAGTGGACTGAGTGTATTATTAAGTGATGGAACTGTGGCAAAAACCATAGTAGGCCCAAAATTAAACTCAATATGGCAGAACAGCTCACTTGAGTTCTAAACAGGCAGATTGTAGTATTATCTGTAAAATGCCTTTTTACTCTATATCTAGTTCATTACTACATTTGTACCATGTGAACTGAAGTGTGATAACTAAATTCTCACTTCTTTTTTTCTCCCTAGTGGATGGGAGACAAATAGCTGCCAACATGCGAGGTATTGGGATGATGCCCAATGATATCCCAGAGTGGAAGAAACATGCATTTGGTGGCAACAAAGCCTCCTATGGTAAAAAAACTCAACTTTCCATCATTGAGCAGAGGGAGAGTCTCCCAATCTTCAGACTAAAGGAGCAGCTGATTCAGGTAAGACCCATGTCGGAGCTGCCTTCTTCTTGGAGTGAGAAGGATTAATGTGAATGTTACTGGGTCTTTTTATTGACAAGTGAGAGCCTTGGGAGCTTTAGAATTAAATTGTATTTTAAAATAATCATTTTTCTCTATAAAGCTTTATAAAACTGCAGGTACTACTTAGAGCAGTAGGGCCAAAATTGGAGCTAGGATCTCAAATGACACAAGTCTTTATGGTATGGTGAGTAATCTGAGTGGTTAAAGAGTTTAGTGGCTTGCTGGTTAGCAAGACCTAGGCTAGAACACGTTGTCTGAACCATTATGAGTGAGGACACCCGGGGGCTATATCTAGTCTTAGACTGACTGTATTTAAAAAAAATCCTAACAAGCATTTTCTAACATGTCCTCTTTCAGGCAGTTCATGACAATCAGATCCTGATTGTTATTGGCGAGACAGGCTCTGGGAAAACGACGCAGATCACCCAGTACCTGGCTGAGGCAGGTTACACATCAAGAGGAAAGATTGGATGCACCCAGCCTCGCAGAGTGGCTGCAATGTCTGTTGCCAAGAGAGTGTCTGAGGAGTTTGGTTGCTGTTTGGGACAGGAGGTAAAGTTCTGTGTTGGAGGAGGCAGCTGCATAAACATGATGAAAAGTGGGAAAAAATCAGTAATGGGATAACTAACCTATGCTCTGTGGCAAGTTTTGAATTGAGGGGCTGGCAGAATAATTGAATCTGGGATTATCATTGCCAACAATTTTGGTTCAATTCAGTTAGTTTTGTGTAAGGGGCGGAGACGTTATTACTCATTCAAACCCATTGTTTTGCTTCTGTCTCTTGTTTGGTAGGTTGGCTACACCATTCGATTTGAAGACTGCACTAGTCCTGAGACCGTCATCAAGTACATGACGGACGGTATGTTACTGCGGGAGTGCCTGATTGACCCGGACCTGACCCAGTACGCCATCATCATGCTGGATGAGGCCCACGAGAGGACCATTCACACTGATGTGCTCTTTGGGCTTCTGAAAAAGGTAATGTTATGTCTGTCCCCTGGGCTCTCCGCAGGTTATATCGGAAGGGAACCCAGGAGGAAGGCAGACATGTCTGCCTTTTAAGACACTCATGTCTTAAAACAGTCAGTTGTGAGAACTGAGCTATGGTGGAAGGTGGCTGTACCTTTACAAGAGTAGCTCACCTGGTCTTAGCTCTCACTGTAAATAAAATGGAGTTTTGGCAACAGATGAAGTTCATTTAAATCAAAACGTTTCTGGGAGAGAATAAGGAAATAGTCTCATTTAACCCAGTCTCCCTCTCACAAAAGGTCTCTGTGCTGGTAGTTCCCTTAGCTAGGAAATAAGGGAAGTGTATTTTAAATATGGCCTTAGCTTTAAGTTGCATGAGAGTCTGGGGTTTTGCCTCTCTGAGAAGCACAGTGCATCCTCCTTTGCATTTAGATGATTCTGCGAATCTGCCAAAGCCCCTGAGGTGATTGAAGCCTCTTGTTACCTGGAATAATGTAACTGAGTGAAGGGGCTTGTTGAAGTCCTTGTTTGTTGCCCGTGTCTCTATTAACGTGGTATGGGAATGTTCTCTCCTGCTACAGACAGTGCAGAAACGTCAGGATATGAAGCTGATTGTCACTTCGGCGACATTAGATGCTGTGAAATTCTCCCAGTATTTCTACGAAGCTCCAATCTTCACAATTCCCGGCAGAACATACCCTGTGGAAATTCTGTACACAAAAGAACCAGAGACCGATTATCTGGATGCCAGTCTGATCACAGTGATGCAGATCCATTTGACAGAGCCACCAGGTAAGTGTGATAAAATTTGGCAGTGGCAGGGTCTTGTGCTTCTTTTAAAGCCATATGACCTCATGACACATCTGAAGGGGGGATCTTTCTACATGGCAGAGAAGAGGGAAAGAAGGAAGCAGAGGGAATGGTTAGGCAGGGGTTGTGTGGAGCAGGATTAATTCTGTGAACACGTTTCCTTTTGTAGGTGACATCCTAGTGTTCCTGACGGGTCAGGAGGAGATTGATACAGCTTGCGAGATCCTCTATGAGAGAATGAAGTCTCTAGGACCCGACGTGCCAGAGTTAATTATCCTCCCCGTGTATTCAGCTTTACCTAGCGAGATGCAAACCAGAATCTTTGATCCAGCCCCACCAGGCAGCAGGAAGGTAATTCTAGGCAAAGGGGAGTTTTCCCATCTGATGAAACGCATAATAGTGGGACTTGTTACACTGTTCATTCCATTCAGAATCTTATGTGCTATGGGTTGGGGAGGAGAGTAATTATAGGCTGTGCTCTGTAGCTTTGAAACAGCAGCTCTTATGTGGCTTAACTCACAGAACTTTTCTTGGCCAATTCTCCATTCGTGTTTTGGCATTTAAGTATTCTTCTGTTTTATTTTAACACAAACCCTTTTGTGCAGAATTGCTTTATAAATAACATTGATACAGCAGAAAGATTCCCTAGATGCTACCTTTCAAGGTCATTGTTGTCCTCTGTGCAAATCTGAGTTTCTGAAAGGTTAGTATAGAAGCAGCTCCCGGAGGATGGCAGTAATTCTCTTGAAGCACGTTCTATGGTGGTTTCTTGTCTCATAAGAGCGATGTTGCAGAGCCAGGCCAAAAAAACCCCAAAAAACCTTTTTATGGATCATGTAAAATTCTTTGAGCAGAAATTGGTAACCTTTTCCTTGTTTTTATCAATGAGTCCCACTGTGTTCACATCACATATTGCCCTAAAACTTAAAAAGGGTGCAAATGTTTAAAATCTGGCCATTTTTGTAGGTGAAAGGAGAAATCTGCTCACACATGATGGCAGGAGAATAATCGATAATTTTAAATTATAGCAGTTGTGTCAGCAACAGTCCAATTATACCATATTGAATGGTTTGTATAAACAGACCAACGCTAGTTTAGCTTAGTTCTGTTTCTGTCTGGTTGGCAAGCAGAGATAATATCTGAATCAGACTGTACTCTTGCTTACAGGTTGTCATTGCTACCAATATTGCTGAGACCTCCCTAACTATTGATGGAATCTATTATGTGGTGGATCCTGGGTTTGTGAAGCAGAAAGTATATAACTCCAAGACTGGAATTGATCAGCTGGTGGTGACACCAATTTCCCAGGTACACAGCATATGTTTGGTAATGTATCGGTAGTAAATCTGTGGCTTAGAGGAAATTTTATGGAAACAAGGTGGGGAAATAAATACTACTTTCTCACACACAGTGCCTTGCATCACACTCAGATTATGCTTAATGCATCATATCCTTCCCAGCATTGTGTTGGGAGCCCCTGTAATAATGCTAACAGAACTGCAAACAACTAACCCTTCATTCCTCTCTCACTTAGTCTCTTGATTGAATCATTGTTCTGGATAATGCTTACCTGCCTCTGAGACGTAGTGTTCCCTCTGAAATCCTACAGGCGCAGGCAAAGCAGCGAGCAGGAAGAGCTGGAAGAACAGGGCCAGGAAAGTGCTACAGACTCTACACGGAGCGTGCTTACCGAGATGAAATGCTAACCACCAATGTGCCTGAAATCCAGAGAACAAACTTGGCCAGCACAGTGCTCTCCCTTAAGGTAGGAATCAGTGTCTCATGGTTTTGCTGAAATACAGGCCGTTGTGATTGTAATTTCCACCCTTTTACTAAATGCAAATGGATAGGAAGGAACACTGTACCATTGGCAGAGCTATAGCTCACTCTCCAGTTCTTTCTCCCGGGGGTTGTAACTTAGACTCAGACTTAGCTTTACAGAAATCAGTCCCACAAGACCCTTCCGTTACGTGCAACCACAAAGCCATATTTCATTGCAAGTTCTAGAAATGTGAAACTCCAGGAGTCTTTGTGAAATCATATATTTCCAGGCCTGCTACAAAAAACAAACAAAATCCTTTATAAAATACACATACATTTCTCAGGCCATCACCTCACAGCATGGCAGAGACATCTTTTCCTGGGGTGGTGGTAGTCGAGTCTTTCAAATATACGTATCCCCAGATTCTCGGGGGATCTATAGAAGACCGTACTCTCTGAGAACTGCAGTTGCCTCAGTAACTGTCCAAGATGTGAGAGTCGTAGATGATAGAGATGGCACGGAACTATTAGGTCACCACTTGCATCTGCCTGAGGCTAGTGCGGGATTGTTCACTATTGCACCTTTACTAGAACTTTCTCCTGTTTTGGCCTTTGTCCCAAGGGATGGAATAACGGGCCCACTGGAGATGAGGCATGGACCCTAGGCACAAGAGCTCATCAATGCTGTTAGGCCTTGGTTTTGGCGTTTGACTCCTGTTTTGATGCTCTCAGAGATGACTTTATTTATGGAGCCTGGTTTCCTGTTCCTTTCTTGGCGTCTCTTACCCTCAAATTTTCACTCTGTTTCAGGCTATGGGGATCAACGACTTGCTTTCCTTTGATTTTATGGATGCTCCCCCGATGGAAACACTAATCACTGCCATGGAACAGCTCTACACCTTGGGAGCCCTGGACGATGAGGGGCTGCTCACTCGACTTGGACGCAGAGTAGGTTAAATATTGTGCATCTGAACACTGGTTGTTTTGTGTTCTCAGGCTGGCCTGGGTGTAGCTGTCCATAGGGGTACCTGGCACTGTCACTGCTTTCTCCCTGTGCTCTTGTGCATTGTTAGTCAGCCCAAAGCCACACTTCCCCACTAGCAATTGGCCTTTGCAGACAAGTAGTAAATAATAATGTCTTTTCCGCTTCCAGTGGAGCAGGGCCGTTTTCTCTTATAAGCGAGTTCCATTTTACAAGTGTCTAAAAATCTCCTGTAAGTGTTGGGCTGCTCTGATCATGTAGATGGCCAAGGTCCTCTGCTCTGTGCCGAGTAAGTCTTGCCTAGGTAGTGGGCAGTGCCATGGTAGGGAAACACTCAATGGCATTGTGTCCTCACCCATTAAGGTTTAGTTAGAGTCTCTGAATGAAATGAGTCTGGCCTATTTTCTGATCTTGTGAGACCTCTTGAAATCTTGCTTCAGCATCAGTGAAAATACATGTTGTTGTCGTTTATTCCTGCAGATGGCAGAGTTCCCCTTGGAACCCATGTTATGTAAGATGTTGATCATGTCTGTACATTTGGGCTGCAGTGAAGAAATGTTAACTATAGTCTCTATGCTGTCTGTACAGAATGTGTTCTACAGACCAAAGGTAAGGAATTCAGGCCTATATGCTGTAGTGCCCAGCCCTGGTTGCATGGTGGGAAGGAGAAATCTGGTGGTGGTTACCAAATGCATCTAGCGTAATGGTTTGTGTGTACTCCCCCAGACATGACTGTAATTAAAGGGGTCATTGGATTACATAATGCACAGCTAATTCACCTCTTTGTTACATGCCCCTGAGCTGTAGATGTTTGCTGCCACTTTGCTCTTGGGGAAGTGGAAGTTGGAGGCTTTGCTTTTTTCTTCTCTTCCCAGCAATAAATGAAACACAACATTAGAACCTGCCATCTCCTGCTTTGGAATTTGGAGCCATTCTTTGTAAGGTGGCTGGAGGAACCCCGTTCCTCTCCCAGAGAAACAGGAGTGGTTTCAGAATGAAGTTACACATCATAAGCCCCTCCTGTGCTGACCCTCTTCCTTACACCTCTAGGCTGTAGGCTCTGGTGGTGACATGGCTGTGCCATATCAGATTCCTTTTGGATCTTCTATTTCTTCATTATAATGGACTATTGCTGTCCAGTCCAGTGACCTCAGTGTTTCATCAATATACCAAGGCTACATCCATGGAATTGAGAAACATGGATCTCTCTGCAGAGTCTATTGATTAGGCCTGGTCTACACTGAAAAGTTACATTGGCATAGCAACATCAATCAGGGGTGTGAAAAAACTACACCCCTGACCGACATGTCAAAAAAACCTCTAGTGAAGACACAGCTATGTTGACAGTGTGCTTCTGTCAACGTAGCTAATTTCATTCAGGGAGGTGGTTTTCCAAAACTTATAGAAAAACTCTGTTTGTGTAGTGGGCTGTGCCAGCCTAGCTATGCTGTGATTATGTCCTATAGTCTCCATAGTGCAGACATGCACTCAGTCATGGAAGGTCAGATTTCTAAGCAACACATTTTTGATTAGTTCTGTGCATGAAACACAGTACAGCCGACAGCGTAAGGGAGCCATGTGTCCTGTAGTATCATTTCAAGAATAGCAGGGGTGAGGAAAGAGAAGGGGGCCCCAGGAAAGACATAATGTTGCAGGTTTTCTGCTCTAGCCCTCCGCTCTTATGAGAGAGGAGAGGAGGAGTCTGCAGAAGGTAGGAGCTATGCCAGTCTTTTTCAAGTTTAACATTTTGTGTCATAATGGTAATGCCTTAATGATAGAGGTCCATTCAGCCCGGGTATGGGCAAGGGGCCTCTCACTGACCTGGCAGGTCTGAATCTGATCTGCAGTGCTTTGTATTTAATTCTTTACAAAAAAAAAGCCAGTATGCTGTGTATGTATCACAGCCTTGCACTGGTTAAATACAGGGCTGTCCATTTCAGTAGCACATAAGAACATGCAGTGTGTGGGCCTAAAGAACAACCAGTGCCCCATTGCCAGGTACATGATACTGTCTCTAAAACACACGTGATGGAAATGTGTTTTGTGTGTTAGGATAAACAAGCACTTGCTGACCAGAAGAAGGCCAAGTTCCACCAGACAGAAGGGGATCACCTCACCCTGCTGGCTGTGTACAATTCCTGGAAGAATAATAAGTTTTCGAATCCGTGGTGCTATGAGAATTTTATCCAGGCCCGGTCCTTGCGCAGGGCACAGGACATCCGTAAACAAATGCTGGGCATTATGGACAGGTGAGCAAATCTGGTTCCTGTCCTCTGCTGGTTCTGCTTATTTTTAGCATCCTCATCCTGTAGCAGCAGCTGATTGGCGCTTGCTGTTTGGGTGCTATGGTGTCTGTGCCTTGCACACCAAACATGGGGTCTCTCTAAATCCTTTCTTTATGACTCTCTTCTGGCAGACACAAGCTGGATGTGGTGTCATGTGGGAAGGCGACAGTGCGAGTCCAGAAGGCCATCTGCAGCGGTTTCTTCCGAAATGCAGCCAAGAAGGACCCCCAGGAGGGCTACCGGACTCTCATTGACCAGCAGGTGGTCTATATTCATCCATCCAGCGCCCTCTTCAACAGGCAGCCAGAATGGTAGGAAAACAGGGATTCTTAATTCTAAATTTAATTCTCAATTTTACAGCTAGGAAGTCCTCAGCATGGCCTATACATAAAATATAGACCAAAGTACAGAGTATGCTCCAATACATCAATGATGGGCATGGAACAAGAATAGAGAGCGAAGATACAGACTGCGATCTGTTCTCTGCTCCTGAGCAGATGTGTACAGGACATATGAGGTGCTACAACTACTGCAAAGCAAAGCTATCTGGAGTCCTGCCTCCAGCTGTCCTGTTGTGCCTCTCCTCCATGTATGGAGTTCAGTGCAGCAGCATAAGTCAGCGAGAGGGGGTCCTGACATGAAACAAAGCAGCTCCTTGCTGCAGAATGCGGGAGGTGGATGGGGGTGGCTCTTTTGGGGTCTGGTGAGCCTGGAAGTGATGTTGAAGGGAGAAGGAGAGTTAGAGAACTGGACCAAGGGGGACCCTTCACATGAGATGAGGTCTTCAGCCCCAAGGACCCTGTCATTATTAAGAACGGTTAATTTTCCCCTTCTGCAAGCATTAACATTGCTGCCTTCTCTCTCTGCAGGGTGGTCTATCATGAGCTGGTGCTGACCACCAAGGAGTATATGCGCGAAGTGACCACCATTGACCCGCGCTGGCTGGTGGAATTTGCACCAGCCTTCTTCAAAGTCTCCGATCCAACCAAACTGAGCAAACAGAAGAAGCAGCAGCGGCTTGAGCCCCTGTACAATCGCTATGAGGAGCCCAATGCCTGGAGGATCTCTCGTGCATTCAGGAGGCGATGAACCTGGCTCTGACATTGTTGGCGAAGTGTTCCTGGTGGCAGAGATTCTGCACTGTTTTAAAATCCCCTTTTCGAGACACATGCAGTTGAACCCAAATTCAGAGTGATTGAGGCTTTAGTTCATTTCCTATTCACTTTGTAAATATCTTCACTAGGGGCCAAAAGAACTGGACAGTATCACTGATTCATGTCCTCTGCCCTTCAACTGCTACAGTTAGCAGGTCACTTCTGTCCAGGCTCACTCAGGTGTGTTCTGTCACTTCCTCCTACTTCCACCATATGAAAATCTGAAGCCTTAGAAACCTGGGCAATAATCAGCAAAACCAACAAATGAGGCAGTGATCTAAAAACCAGTTGTTTGTCAACTTGATCATCTCCCATTTGACTGGATCTTCAGATGCTAGAATGGCCTGAGTTTCTAGCCACCCTGAAGCGGGATTGATTTCAGCTGACACTCCCGTTTCTGCTCTTGGACAATGACCAGTTTTCTTTGGCAGGCTTCACCACTTGTGCTCAGCCTCCTTTAACTTTTCCACTTTCTTACTTGCTGTAACTATTTGTGTCTGTCTTGAAATCAAAAACTCCTGCAGCCAGCTGTGGAGAGAGATTTAGTATCTGTGATTTGGAATAAGGTGGAAGAGATCCCCTGAAATCCAACCCAAGTGTCTGTTATACTTGGACAATGGCACAGGTCAGACTGGTGGTCTTATCTTTCATCAGCATCTCCTGTGCACTGAAAACTAGAATATCACATGTTAATTAACCACATCCACTCTGCAGCGCAGCTCAGTCTGTGGACTTAAATGGTTACAGATGTCCCAGAGAGAGATTTTCTACACAATGTGTTGTGTTTTGTTTCCTCTGACAACATTAGGTGACGTCACAACTGCTTTTTTTTAATACGATATTTTCTTAGGGCTAAAAGTGGATTTCAGCAAAGATCTGTTAGGACAGTTGTTATGAAAATGTAATTCCAGCGTGACTTGCTAGTGTGCATGTTGTCCTGTGGAAGCTGTACATAAACTTGCTTTATTTTCTTTCTGTTATGGTAATGCCTGTGCTCAGACCTGCCTTTTCAAAGCTGGAAATAGCTACCTGGCTCCAGTGGTTGAGAGACCCAAACTTTGTAACTTTTCTCAAGCTGGTGTATTTACTACGTGACTGTTGAAAAGCACACAGAAGAGCTGACTGATTTGATTTACACCTGACTCTTTGAGCTACAAGACAACACAGTGCTTGCTCACTGAAAATTGGCTACAGCTGAAATCTGCATCTGTCTGTAAAGAGGGTAGTGAGTGGGATGGCATAGATATTGTTTTTAATATGTTGTACAAATGCCCTAAGTTTCTCAGAAGCCTCCACAAAGAAAATTATTATTAAAATAAACTTCTGAAATAGGAAACTGTTTCAGCAAGAAATATGCACAGAGGTTTGTCCTTTGGTGGTAACAGAAAGGCTTCCACCTTGGTAAAACCTCTTTGTGCTACTGTAACGGTTACCCTGATTCTGGTGAAACTTTGTGTTTGAACCGTATTTTCTAAAAGCCAGTGGAAGATACAGGATATATTCACTGAGGGCTCAGGTCAGACAGCAGTGGGGCTCACGGGGTTTTCGAGGCAAGGTGTCCTCATTCCAAATTCTTTTATTTCTCTCCCTGTTTGGAACCATTTTATGTTTCCTTGGCTGCCTTGGCAGCTCGGCCCTTCTTTGGTAGGGGAATCAGAAGTCAGAATTTTGTTTTCTCTTTTGGAAGTCTGGAGTCATGCTCTTTCCCGGGAGTAGCTCCGCTCTTGCTGTAGTTAGTGAGTAATATGCTCCTCATTTGCACTATTTTCCATGTGAACTGTTGAGCTCCAATGCAGCGTGCAGATGCCTTCCAGAATTAAACTATGAAACAGACGTGTTAGTTTACACACAATCCTTTGCAATAGGCTTTATAGAGCTGTCCTGCTTAGAACAACTCACACCATCAAGTTCTCAGCTGTATACACTGGCAGATGCTAGAAAGCGGTTACCTCAGTCACTGTACCCATGGAATTGGAGCCAGATGGAAGCACAGTCACAGCAAAGGTTTCTAGTCTAACATTAAGCAACTGTTCATTGATATTTGTAGATTCTAAGGCTAGAAAGGATTATTAGGAGCACCCAGTTTGTCCTCAAGTATAAAACAGGCCCTAGAATTTCACTCTGATTCCTCGAGAGGCCCATTTTTGGGTAGTCTAAAGAATATTTTAGTGGTGTGCACGTCACTAAACTCTGGGAAAATGAAGGTGACAGAGGGTCTGAGGAGTTGTCTGTGCTGGAAGGTTTTACCAATATAAGGTAAAGTGTGAATTTAAACCAATATAGTTCTACTAATATAAGCCCCACTGTGTAGGCACTTGAATTCTGGTATCAGAGTGGTGGTAGCTTATATCCATTTGGGAAGGTGTTTAAACCAAAAATGTCACTGTCAACAGAGGGGCTTAAGCTGGTATAACTGGCAAAAACTTTCCCATGTAGACAGGCTTGAGAGAACTCTTGACCCAGAGCAGTGTACGTACAGCCAAACACACACCCTTGTCGTCCATCCCTCTCCACCACTGAGGAGCAGAGTCATAGAAATGAGCCATCTTCTTACACTTCTGCAGCCCTGGTTGTGGTGCTGGGGATGATAGCAGAGATCTTCTCATGAAAGATCAAGCTCTAGCTTCTCATCCGTGGCAACAGCAGCAGGCTCAGGCGTGGGGGGAAGAGAACAATATGCCCTCAGGCTGGGACGGCTCTCAGCTTCCTGTTGCAGTTGGATGAAGTGCTTGCACAAAGCCATAAGCTGTAATTAAGCAGGGAAACATTGGCAGCCAAAGCATCCTTGTTAACTTTATAGCTAGTGGCAGAAGGCAAGTTACCATTAAGCACAGGGAGAACCAGGGATGCAGATCTAGGAACCCAGCCATTAAAAATGTATAACCAGTGCTGCTACAATAGGCAGTGGGCAGGCTGCCATCAGGCAGTGCTCAGGATCTGGGTAGGCAAAAGGATGTCCTGCCCTGCTGTCTGCTAGCTTCTGTTGAGTTCAGCTGTGAATCTTTGTGAGGATACACAACATCCACTGCACTTGTCTAAACTCCAGCTGCACATGCTGAAGATCTGCAGTCCACTTTGTGGGTATCGCCTGCATACAGCCTGCTTGTCACAATCCTGGACAAAAAATACCAAACTTCTCTCACACGCACTCTCTCTCTCCAAATAAATCAACCTTTTGCCCTTAATCCAAGAAAGATAAATAAGACTTTTACAGGCAGCCCCACACGTGTTCCATCTGTTACAGCAACTGCCCTCCCCTCATTTAATGGGCTTGTTAGCAGAGCCATTGTGACAGCAGTGTGCTGCCATACAATGAGAGTTTTGTTTCCTCCTAATTCGGTTTTCATGAGATTTTGTGACAATTACAGAGAGGGTCACAATACTGACCCATTAGCAGTTTGGTGGAATTTCTCATTTATGAGTGTATTGTTCTTTCAGGCCAGATGGCAATATGGTGACTGAGTATCTGAATCTCCCAAATGTGGTTTATAGGTGTATGTTCTGTAGCATACATAAATCCTGTAGCTGGTCTGACTATAGGTTTGGGGTGAAGAAACCTGCATGCTAGTTTATTTAAATTCAGAACAGTCACCCCATGCTGGTGGCTAGTGAGCCATTGGGGCAGTCAAAGTGCAGTTTTAGTCCAAAAAATGCCACTCAAAACAGCACCTCCCTGTTCAATGTAGATGTGCTTCCTGATCCTGTCTGTGTTCACTGTTATCTCACTTCTACAGGACACAGGCAAGGGGAAGCTACTTGACCAAGGTCAGTCTGAGTCAGTGGCAGAGAGTAGGTGCCTGACTCCCAGTCCTGTGTTCTAACTGCTCTTCTTCCCTTAATGCGTGTTCACTTAGCACAGCTTAGGTACTCCTGTACCCCGGGAACAGAACTCTGCTTGCTGCAGATTTGTTCAGAAACGGGGTCTTACATGGGCCTGATAGAATTGTGCTGGAGAGGATGTTTGTTCCCTCCAACATGGCTGGGGTTGGCCTGATTTTAGCACAGGGGACAACAATATTTAAAAGAGTAACTTTCCTATCAGAAACCACAGAGAGCCTCCCCTGCTGGCAGCTAGGCTCTAGAATGGTGTGTTATTTATGGCAGTGTGTAGATGCAAACTACAGTGTTATAGTGTTTGGTCACAGCCAGATCAGAAAACTGATTCAACCTCCATTACTAGCAGGGTGTGATCAGAAAGTCTCCATGACTCAAACCAGCCTGAGCGATAGGGTTCCTCTCTAAGGAGAGTAATGGCACAAGGCCCCTGTTGATTTTCTTTAAGTGCAGAAAAATGAATTCAAGCCACCTATTTGATTCTATCTCCTGGTGGATGGAGAAGTCTGTGATAAGCCTTGGGGTACGGCTGTTTGCCCTTCACTCTCTCTCCATCAACTGGATACTTGAGTCAACACAAATACATGTGCGGTAAGCAGCCCGGCCTGCACGTTCCACCTAGTGCTAGACCCAGCATTCAAAAATCATGTGACTGGCTTCAAATCATGAGGGTTTTTTTAAGTCGCTGTTTGGTTCTTTGCCTTCTGGCTTTTGAGCCTTTAGCCTGCACATGCTTCATGTTTTCAAGCTTTTCTTCACAACTATGAAGGCTAGAATATTACTTAAAAAAAAAAAGTGCTGAGATTCTCAGGCACTCTCTTGATTCCGGAAGCTGGGGCTTTAAGAAAAACACCAGTTACGAGATTCAGCAATGCTGGCATCCAGGCTGTGGCTCAGATGGGCTGCACAACCTTCAAGGATGCAGGCTGCCAAGAAAGGCTGAATTCTGGCAGTGCTGTGAATGATCGATTCCTGCAGCAGAGGGAACAGGGTGCTGCTCCTGAGCAGGTTTCTCACAGTTATATTCAAATGGCCACTAGTTAACCTGATAGCTCAGGATGGAAAACACTTTCCATTACAACCCTTGTTTTCCACCTGCAGAACTTCCTGCAGCATTCACGGCTGTGGTGTTTGCTACAGATATCTCCCCCGAAAGAGGAGTTCTGAGCAACTTCCTTTCTGAGTTTTTTAATTATTGGAGAATGAAAGAGAAACAAGATTTGTATTGGAAAAAAATTTCTAAGTTCCCTTTTATAGGCAGGGCTCTTGCTAGAGCCTGACCCCTGCAGAGGCCTGCCTGGGCCTTTGCCTGGCTTGTATATGAGAAGATCAGGAACTTTGAGCCCTGTGAGCTCAGGCTGTGTGGTAGGTCTTAGTAACTGGGCAATCAGCTGACACTACCATGTCATATGATGAGGGTGCTGACCCTTTCAACTCTGACCCCAGTCATGTGACCGGTGGTAGCCTATAAATTCAGCCTCTTCCATCTACTAGGTTAGTGGGGGTGGTGTGTGCAGGCAGGGATGGGGAACCTGGGAAGGGCTCCTGGTGGGGAAGGGAGTGGGGTTTGCCTTTTTAATCTGCAGTCTCCTGGCCCCAGGCCATCCCTCATGTCCCCTCAACCTGTGCAGCTGCTGTAATTCCAAAGCCTGAAATCCTGCTTGGGGCTGCTCTAGCTCAGGAGGCAGCACCTTCCCCAGCTGAGGCTGGCTTCCAGGGGCAGAGGGATCGAGAGACCAATGTAAGGCACAGCCCTGGGTCCCTTTGGCCGAAAATGTGGCAGAAAACTGTCTGTCAGTTCTAGGGCTGTGGCCTTTTCCCAGTGATGTCCCTGGAGAAGGTCCAACAAGCAGAGTTTGCATGAACTGCAGAACTTTAAAGCAAATTGCAGATGGGGGAACCTGATGCTGGGTGCTGCCAGCTCCCCAGTCCTCTGCCATTAACAAGCAGAAATGTAGAGCCTGTGAGAGGAGAGAGTGGGAGAGACCCAAGCTGAGGAGCCTGGGGTCCTGTTTCCATTGTGTGTGGACAGGTGGGGGGAAGTGGGGAAGGTTTGTGCAAAGCACTGTTACTCATCTGTGGTATGTAGCAGTCAGGCTGTGGGGGAGCTGCACCAGTCCCATCTATTTTCTTTGGCCAGGAGCGGAGCCAGGGTGAGGAATGATGTCAGTGACAGCTGGAGCCAAGCAGCCACTTTCCTGGTGCACAAGGGCCTGGGCAGCGTTGGTTACATAAAGGTGGATTGTGACTCTCCCTGAGTCCAGCAGAGGGAGTGCGGAGTTCAGCGTTCACACCCAAGGGGAGCAGAGATGAAGGAATTTCCTCCTGCTGTGGGGACTGGTAGAGGTTTTGTCTTAGCAATTTGGAACCAAAAGATCTCCTCACAATCTATTGGCACCTGTAGCCCAGAAGATTTGGGTTCAAACAAACTCCAAATCCAATGTCAAAATGCAGCTGGAATGGGCAAGGTTCACCCTGAAACCCTGATTTAAATGCAAGGTATAAAGTGAATGCCAGTCACCTGCTCTGCTCCTGTGTGAGCATCTGGAACAAAAGCAGGCAAGAAGAATGAGGAGTCCTTGTGGCACCTTAGAGACTAACACATTTATTTGGACATAAGCTTTTGTGGGCTAAAACCCACTTCATCAATGTATAAAGTAGAGAGAGAGAGAGAAAGAACATGGAACGATGGGGGTTGCCATATTAACTCTAAGAAGCTAATTAATTAAGGGGAGCTATCAACAGGAGAAAAAAAACTTTTTGTAGTGATAATCAGGTTGGCCCATTTCAAACAGTTGAGAAGAAGGTGTGAGTTACAGGAGGGGAAAACTAGCATGGGGAAATAGATTTCCATTTGTGTAATGACACAGCCTTGATTCACGCCTAATTTAAAAAGCAGGCAAGTTTCCTGCAGTCTGTGCTCCAGGTGCTGCAAACATTTTGCTCAGCTCCATGATGGACACCTGTCTCCCTTTTTAAACCATTCATCCTTCTAAGAGCTCTTCCCTCCAGGGGTTCTAGTTCAGTCACTTCAGGGTAGTTTGGAGTTTTCAAGCTGGTTGAAGCACTTCAGAGGGTGCAGGTGGGATCTAGCACTGAAAGTCAGCCCGTGGGATGTGATGTTACTGGAGGCCGGTTTGTGACCTAGACTGATGGGAGGGTCCTCACTGCTGACAGCTCCAAGTAGGCAGATGTAATCACACAGAACCAGAGCAAAAGTGCAATAGCAGCATGCAGCACCTGCAAGAAGTGTGAAGCTAATTCAGAAAAGTGGAAACATGCTGCATGAACTGACAGATCAGTGAGCAATAATGGAGAAGGGAATTTCAGGGACATATGCAGCAGTAATGTGTTGAATAAACAGATTAGTGGCCAATCATTCTCAAGTTCCCACATGAAAGGCTCTTAAACAGAGTAAGAAATCATGGGATAAGAGGGAAGGTCCTCTTATGGATCAGTAACTGGTTAAAAGACAGGGAACAAAGGGTAGGACTAAATGGTCAGTTTTCAGGATGGGAAGTGATATGCAGCAAGGGCCCCCGAGGATCTGAATTGTGAGCAGCGCTGTTCAACGTCGTCCAGATTGCCACCTCGCTGTTTACCCCTTGTTGCCAAGTTTGCAGATATAAAATTAATCAAGATAGTTAAGTCCAGAGCTGACTATGAAGAGTTATGAAGGGATCTCACAAAACTGGGTGACTGGGCCACAGAATGACAGAAGAAATTCAGTGTTGATAAGTGCAATGTAATGCACACTCAAAAACATAATCCCCAGATATACATACAAAATAATGGGGTCTAAGTTAGCTGTTACAGCTCAAGAAAGAGACCTTGGATTCATCATGGACAGTTCTCTGAAAACATCTGCTCAGTGTGGAGAAGCAGTCAAAAAAGTTAATAGACTGTTAGGAACCATTAGGAAAGGCATATCTAAAACAGAAGAGATCATAGTGTTATTCTATAAATCCAGGGTATGCCTGCCTACATCTTGAATGCTGTATGCAGTTCTGACTTGTTCCTTTATATAAAGTGATGTAGCCTGACTTGTTCCTAGGTGTGCTGTGTGGCAGCTCTCACTGCAGCAGGGGAAGCTCCCTGTTCCAAGCGCCCATCCCAGTGTTGGATGTGGTGAAGCAGATGGGATTTGTGGTCTACGGGGCTGAGCCCAGAATAGGGAGCATGCGACTCTTGCGTCCCACTCCTGGCTCTGGCACTGACTCCTCTGGGAGCATCAGGGAAGTAATTTCCCTTCTCAGTGTCTGTGAATGATATTGACCCATCTCATGGTGGGGCTAGGAGGGCACCGTGGGGTCACAAGTGAAGGTGTAGTTCGCTCCAGAGTCTCAGTCCACGTTCCAGTGTCACTGCCCTGTTCAGTGGAATTTCCTTGCTGGGACGCTCCAGGGGTTACTGCAGGTAGATTGTCTGCTTGATGCGTTCTAGTCCCTTCCATTAGCATTAATGGGAATGATGGGCTCCAAACAGGTGAGCCGCTTTGCACAGTACGCAGGGGCAGGGTGTCCCCAGAGCACAGAACCCGGCTCTGCCTGAGGGACTGGCAGAGGCCAGTGGGAGGAAGGGACTGTTCAGCAGCAGCATGCTGGGCTGTCCGGAAGACACTGTTTGGAAACATCCGTAACAGTAGAGGGGAAGCTGTTGTTCATGATAACACTCACCCTGTCATGTGACCCCTGGGACTCTGACCCAGGTCAGGGGATTGGGCCAGACAGGAATCCCTTTCCAGCAGTGTGCGTCTCACCTGGATAGTGCTGCAAATGCTGCTTCACTCATGGTGCTAGGGAGCATTTTCAGAACCCCCAACCAGTATGGACAAGGCACTATACATTTTTGCATCTGACCTAAGCAATATATAATATAATCCTCCTCTCCTAATCCTCTCCTGTTCATTCATGGCTCCACCTTCAATAGGAATTTTGCTGCTGCAGTGTCCTTCGGTATCTCTATTCATTAATATTTCAGAGTAGGAGGATTCTTTTATGTTACCAACGATTTCTTATGTAGCCTTCACCAGAAAGTGCTCTAGCCATTCCCTGATGCTCGTGTAGTTCTGCATAGCCGTCCTTTAATATTAGGATTAATTCCCTTATCCCATACAACGTATTCTAAGGGCACGTTTGGGACAGACTGTAACGGTATGTTAATTATTTAGTATGACCAGAAAGGAACTTTGCACCAGACTCTGGGTAGTAGATATATGATGCTTCCTGCTGGGCTTTGTATTATTTCTACAGCAGGAGTAGCTGTGAGGCTTGAGCAACAATAGAAACAGCTCTGCAGATAGAGAATCCACCTTAGGAAAAACTAAATCCCAAAGAAATGATCATGGAGAATTTCTTTCCAATTGGTCCTATAACATAGTAACATTCGAGTGGATAATTCACCAGGCAAAAACAAGAGGTGTAATCAGTAACAATGGAAAAGATGGTGAAAACTTAACAAATATACCTATTGTACCCTGTAGTCTGGCTCTTTGTCATGATCAGAATTCCTGGGACAGAACCCATGACTTTTGGTGGTTTCATAAAGAAGATCATCGTCTTCTTCCCCGTCTGCCCATTAGGGAACAAAACTTTTACTGTGACATTTTGGGTTGGGGGAGGTTGTGTGATTTGCTAGCTTGATGTGCTTTCAAGCAATTAACTGCAGCTAACACATTTAAGGAGATCTACTGTAGTGACGGTAACATGCGAGTCAAAGAGGAAACTCCGCTCCGTTCGGACCCTGCTGTGCTTGAGAATGATCTTTGTACCGAAAGAACTGCTGCTGCTTTAATGCACTACATAGCATGTGCACCATTATGTAGGTCAGGCCCAGAATTGACAAATATTTTATCCGATAGGAACAATACTTGCCTCTCAGGTGCAGAGTGAGGGATGGAAGAGGTGGGCTTTAATATTTGAACAGCTCCCTCACTAGTCACCTGCCCCATCAGTCTCTTGACTCCCAGGGCTCTGATCTGCTGATTATAAACCTCTGTCCTTCAGAGCTCACTCCTCCTTAGCTCTGAGAACCTGATCTCACCAGTTCCTAGAACCACACTCCAGGTCTGTCCATCCCACTGCAGTGACTTGAAAAATCCAAAGAGAGACATGGTTTAAAATTTTGCCTGAAAGTGAATTAGTTCCCAAAATTCCCTGCCTAGGGGCTGGCTGGGCTGAGGACTCGCACAAAAATTACAGCGTAACATGTATGCAAAGCACTTCGGGATAAGAACACAAGAAGAGCCTTGCTGAGTTAGACCAATGGTCCATCTACCCAAGTAGCCTGTCGTCCAACAGCGGCTGATGTCAGATGCTTCAGATGGAATGAACAGAACAGGGCAATTATTGAATGATCTAGCCCCGGTCGTCCAATCCCAGCTTCTGACAGTCAGACGTTTAGGGACACCCATAGCACGGGATTGCATCTCTGACCATGCTGGCTAATAACCACTGAAGGCCCTATCTTCCACGAACTTATCTCGTTTTTCTCTGAACCTAGTTACATTCTTCACAACATCTTCTCCACCCCTGCAAACACTGTAGAGCCAGGACAGAAACAAGTGGCCTTTCCAGCCAGTGGCTCTGCAGATCCCATACCCTGCACATTGGTGCCCGGCCTCTCAGCTAGAGTTTAGAGGCCCCAGTGCCCGGCTTACACAGAACAGCTTTATAAGTTTTACTATGCACAGGGACTCACAAGCGGTGCTCACATTCGCGAACGCTGAAGGCCAGGCTGGGAACCAGCTCACAGCCCCACTGTGCTGCACCTCCCACAATGTAAGCGTTTAATCCAGGAGTATGGTAGGCTCTCACCCAGCAAGGGAGGGGTGTTGGAGGTGGAGGTTAGTACTGCTGCAATGGAAATATTTGGGGGGGGGGTGCATCCTTGGGTGTCATTCCCTGTATAGTGCCTGCATGTGCCAGGCGGGTGGGGACGGATGAAAACGAGAGCCGGACCTGTGAGAACTGGAGTGGCTGCTGCGGTGCCTGGGGTCGGGTAGGAACTGGGGTGATTGGGCCAGGGCCAGCAGCAGCTACACCTGGGGAGAGAGATGCATTGCTGCCCCCCAGCTTCCCAGCCTGGAGCTGGCAGCCTTCCCTCCCCTCCCTCCCCTGCCATGTCTCAACAGCTCCATCTTCAGAGCACCCACCCCGGTCCCCCATCCTAGCCCTTCAACCCTTCTATTTAACATGAGCTTCCACCACC